>JARBWK010000018.1:21528869-21545521 GCA_030556195.1 Anolis apletophallus
CCTGCCACGCCCCCTCCGCCACTGTTTATAACCGGGTGGCGAGGGGGGCGGGAGGAGTTGGGAGGGGCTGGGGTGGGGAGGCGTGTCCTCGCCGCTCCCTGCCACGCTCCACCACTGTTTATAACCGGTGGCGAGGGGGGCAGGAGGAGGTGGGAGGGGCTGGGGAGGGGAGGCGTGTCCCTCGCCTGCCACGCCTCCGCCACTGTTTATAACCGGGTGGTGAGGGGGTGCGGAGGAGGTGGGAGGGGCTGGGGAGGGGAGGCGTGTCCCCGCTTCCTGCCACGCTCCGCCACTCTTTATAACCGGGTGGCGTGGGGGGCGGGAGGGGGCTGGGAAACGGGGCCGGCGGAGCCTTCTGGGAGGTGTAGTTCACTTACCTTCCAGGCGCCGCATGGAGCCGGTCGGGTGGACGCTTTTCCCGCTGCGCCCTCGCCTCTCTCGCCGGCTGCCTTCCTGGATGCGGCGGGTAAGGAGTCGGGGCGCGGTGGTGGGAGGGGAGGAGGAGGGGGCGGGGTGAAGGGGAGTCGGGTGGGAGGGTGTTTTGGGAGAGGAGGAGGGGCGGGAGAGGAGGGAAAAGAGGTGCCGGGAAAAGCTTCCCTCCTGCCTCCTCAGGGATCGGGAGAGAACCGGGGAAAGCGGGCTTTGCTGCCACGGCCTTCCTCGGTCCGGTCCCGATCCTGGCGGAGGTGGAGGGAAGCTGCCGGACGGCGGCGGGTGCGGAAGGAGGTGGGAGGGGCTGGAGTAGGAGGAGGGGCGGGAGAGGAGGGAAAAGAGGTGCCCGGAAAAAGCTTCTCCCTGCCTCTCAGGGATCGGGAGAACCGGGAAAGCGGGCTTTGCCGCCACGGCCTTCCTCGGTCCGGTCCCGATCCTGGCGGAGGTGGGAGGGAAGCTGCCGACAGCGGCGAGGGGGGAGGAGGTGGAGGGGCTGGGGAGGGGAGGCGTGTTCCTCCTCCTTCCAGCCCCCCGCTCTTTTACCGGGCGGTGGCAGGGGGCGCAGAAGGAGGTGGGAGGGGCTGGGGAGGAGGGGAGGGGTTTTCCTCCTCCTTCCAGGTCCCCCGCCGCTCTTCCTGATCAAAGGAGGAGGCGGAGGAGCCTGGCTGCCATGTGCGAACGTTCTGAACGTTCGCGCTGGCAGCGGGCGGCCGGTGGGAGTTCCGTTGGCTATTTTTTGGGGATCGTTTTTTGGGGTGTTGGGAGGTATGTAGGTCAGGTTTTTTTACTGTTGTCTGTACCTCGTGGTCAGGGCCAGTCAGTTGTTTAGTTTGGTGTTTCTGCGACTTATAGTTTCGTTGCCTATATACGACTTTGCACGACCGCGTCTCCTTTATATATATAGATTATATAAATAATAAATAAAATAATTTATTTAAATAAAATAACATTATTTTAGACACAGCAAGACTTAGACAAAAGAAGGGGGGAAATAATAATATTAAAAACACAAAATAAAGTAAAATAAAACAAATAAAAACAAAACAGATAATTAAAATTAATTTTTTTAAAAAATAATTATCCTATGACAGTCAATTGGCATTGCTTGTGTGTCTATTCAACCAAGATGAGCTAGGGACACCTGGGGATTCCACAAAGACTCGTTCTCACCTCGCTTCGGCAAGAATCTTTGCTCGGCGAGGGGGAAGAGGACTGCGGGGCCGCGATCAAGGCAGGGCCACCAATGCCGACGGGTGCGGGAAGTCCCTCTCCCCCTCGTTGCCGGGCCTGCGGTTCCAGCCGGGGTCGCTCATGGGCCGGCGGGCCGACGAAACGATGTCCGAGCTTCGGCTCCGCACCAGCCTCTCCGGGTACGAGTAGCGCTGTTTGAAGGCCTCGGCGCCCAGGAGGAGGGGCGGCGTGGAGCCAAAGTTGGGCAGCCGGGCCTCGTTGCCCCGGCGCCCCTTCCAGGATGGGGGGTCTGGAGGAGGGTGCGAGGGGTCGCGTAGTGCACCTTGGGCCGCACAACTGATGGGGAAAGAGCCAAAAGAGCCGGTAGGCTGTTAGGAACTGTGAGTTGGAGTCCAAAACACCTGGAGAGCCGAAGTTGGCCCTATATAGGACCACGTGCAGGCCCGGATCAACACCTTTTGGCGCCCTAGGCCACAGTTTGGAATTACGCCCCCCCCCCGCCTCGCGCCGCCGTATTAGGACCCTCCAAAGACCTCTTGAGAGGCAGGAAGCCCCCCCCCCCCCCCACACACCTTCCCGGGCGTTTCGGGGACACCAGTGGGGAGACTCGCGCCTGCTCCGAAGAAGAGGGAGAAGAAAGAGAAGAGGAGGCGGGAGGCCCTGGGCGGTGGTGCCATCACTGGTCGGGGCTTCGGCTTGGGTGGGTGGGTGTCTGGGCAGCCCTGCTTTTATGGCTTCTGGGGTTGCGCAAAGTGGGGCTGCCCATGGGGGGGGAAGGGTCTAGCCCCGGGAACCGAACCTCTTTCTCGGAAAGAAAGGAGGAAGGACGGAGCTGCCCGCCTCGCCCAACCCGCGCCTCCTGGCCTGGAAGGCCCACTCGGGGTTATCCCCGCGAGTGGAAACAACAACAACAATCCAGGCCGGGATTAACGCCTTTTGTCCCCCAGGGGTAGAGCTTCCTCCGCCTCTTCCTGCTTCTCTCTGTGACCGGTCAGAAGCAGGAAGGGAAGCCCCGCCCCCGGAGCGCCGCTGGGCGTGCCCTGTGGGAGCTTCTCCTCCTCCTCGTTGCCGAAACAGGAAGGATTGGAAGGAGGGCGCGAGGAGGAACAGAAGCTCCGCCCACAGGGCGCTGCTAAGTATGTGTGCGGCAGCCGGCAGGAGGGTGCCTTTGCCTCCTCCCCCATAGTCCTGGGCGCGGGGGAACAGGCGGGGGGAAGTCTGACGTGGCTTCCCCCCGCCTGTTCGTCTCGAACATTTTTTTAAAAAAAATTATTATTATTTTAATTTTGGGGTCCAGATCCGCTACCCCCCTAGAGCTGCCGCTCTAGGCCATGGCCTAGGTGGCCTTATGGGTAATCCGGGCCTGCAACAATCCCACTCTGCCTCGTGGGATGCTCATTGGTCCCTGGGTGGGGGAGGGGCCAGCCTCGCCTCAGGGCCAATCGCGACCAGCATGGGCTGAAGGAAGAGGCCTCCTCCTTCAGCCCATGCTGGTCGCGATTGGCTCCTGAGGCTCTGCAGCCGCCCCCTCCGCGCACCCCGTGCGAGGCCGCAGAGTTGCCTCTCGAGGCCGCGGGGCATGCTCCTCCTCTTCCTCCTCATGCTACTGCTGCTGCCTCATGTGAAGCCCTGGTCACGTGGTGCGCCCTCCACCGGGTCACGTGAGGGCTGGCATCCGGCTGTATTGTCTGCAGGGTGCCGAGGAGGCCCCCCCCCCTCCTGCCTTCCTTCCTTTGTGGTACCAGGCGACAGGAGCCAATCGCGGCACGATTTAAAAAAATTATTTTATAACATTTTTATTTTTATTTTGGGCCGTGATCTGGCGCCCCCCTTGGCTCGCGCCCCTAGGCCATGGCCTCGTTGGCCCTATGGGTAATCCGGGCCTGTCCACGTGGAACAAAAGATCTGTGCATACCTACCTTCATGAGAAGATAAAGGATCAAACATGGCCAGCAATGAATCTGCCTGGGACGGAGGGGAGGTCAGATGGGCAGCACCTGGAACACCAGAACTGCAAGTCAGAACGTTTCCAAGCCCAAAGCGCAATTTGTCAGGATTCGGATGATGAATCTGATGCCGTTTGACATCACTTTAGTTGCTATGGAATCATGGGAGCTGCAGTTCTACCAGGTACCACAAAGCTCATTAATCCCCTACCATTGGCCATGCTGGATTGAGGACAGAGGGGTCGGGAAAGTCAGATTCCCCGATCCCATCTTAAGCCATATAATTAAGTTAGCGAAAGGCGCCTTACTGTGAGCGGTTTCGTCCATATCGGGGCTGGTGACCGAATCTTTCCCCCCAAAGTCGGAGCTGCACTCGGAGCGGAGGTCTTCGATCTTGTTCGGGATATCTTCGGAGGTTGCGCTGATTCCTTGGGAAGAAAAAAGAGGGTTGAACACAGAGGCGGTGACAAGACAAAACAACACACACAAAACAGGAATTCCAGACAAGAAACAATCAAGGATAGCTAATCACTTCTCAAGAAAGGATTTCCTTGGGCAGTAAGCCACCTTTTGAAACTGCTAGCTGCAGTAAATCTGCTGACCAGAGGGATAGTGGTACGAAACTGCGAGTTTGGGTGAGCTTCTGCTGCTAGCCTTAGCTTCTGCCAACCTAGCAGTTTGAAAGCATGTAATGTGAGTACATCAATAGGTACCACCTCAACAGGAAGGTAAAAGGGCAGGCCATACAGGCAGCACGATCAGATATTGTGAGAGTTGAAGTCCAAAACACCTGGAGGAGGGCCAAAGTTTGCTTATGCGTGGTCTAAGCCAGTGCTGTCCAACTTCTGGCGGGTCCAGGGCCGGATAAGAGGTCACTGATGACCTGCGGAGCCGCTCGGCCCAGCCCCCAGGCCCCGCCCCCAGGCCAGGCCCCGCCCCCTCCTAAAGCCGCCGAAAAGGAGTAGGCGGTGCCAAGAGCAGCGCGTCACGCCAGGCCTGTGACGCGCTGCTCTTGGCGCCGCCTTCTGCCTTTTTTCGTCGGCTCCCTGCCCTAGGAAGGGAGGGGGCGCCGAGAAAGGGCAGAAGGCGGCGCCAACGGCAGTGCGTCACAGGCCTGGCGTGACGCGCTGCCCCTGGCACCGCTTACTCTCCTTTTAGGCGCCCCCCTTCCTAGGCCGGGGAGCCGCCGAAAAGGAGGAGGTAGGCGGTGCCAAGAGCAGCGTGTCACGCCAGGCCTGTGACGCGCTGCTCTTGGCGCCGCCTTCTGCCCTTTTCGGCGGCTCCCGCCCTAGGTAGGGCGGGGGGGGGGCGCCGAAAAGGAGAAGCTAGCTCTCGTCCTCCTCCCTGCCCCGCCTCCCCCTCCCCCCCGGCCGCCATTTAAAAAAAAAATCGATTTTTTTTAAAATTTAAAAATGGCGGCTGAGGGCATAGGTGGGGCCGTGTCCAACAGGCTACGGGGCCGGATACGGCCCCGGGGCCGCCAGTTGGACATCCCTGGTCTAAGCCTTAGATAAAATCGATCAAGTTGAGAATGCAAATGGGGGATAGAATAATAATAGTAATAATAATAGTTTATTTATACCCTGCCACCATCTCCCAAGGGGACTCGGGGCAGCTTACATGAAGCCAAGCCCAATGACACATAATAAACAACACAACAGCAAATAATAAAACAATACAATCAATATAAATTACACATAAGCAATAGCAGACAATTAAAAACCTTAGAAACCCAAACAAGGAGCTCCTGGGAACCAGACTCACCCGACACGACGCTGAGGCCCGGGGTGCTGGGACGGGAGCTCACTTCCCGAACGTCGGTGTCGTCCGAAGTGCTTCCCACCCCGGAGCAGCTCTCCAGTTCCTGAAGCCTCTCCTCCTGCTTCAAGTCCGGAGCTTCTAAGGCCCAGCGGGGAGGCAAGACACAAACCACAAGTCATCCTTTTTCTAACTTGAAATCAAGAGTTTAGGAAACTGTTGTCGCACTCTAGGCCAGGGACACCTTTCCGCCCAACACCACACAGAGTCTAGTATCAGTTTATTTACAAAAGAATATACAAAAGGGGAAATCGGCATTTCCCAAAAAGAAGTAGAAAAGGTGCTAGGATAATAAAGAATCTTCCTTTATACGCCAACTGCAGCAAGAATTGAATGCACAAAATTATGGAAACAACGAAAGATACCAACATCAGCTGAAATGACTGAAATATATAAATTAACTTTGGCTCTACAACAAACAAACATAAATCAATAAACCAGAAAACAGAAGCTTCTTCCAAGGCAAAGAGCATAGATAGGAAAACCATCCTGAAAGCAATGTTGTCCCCTCTGAGAAGCTTGAAGCCAAACCCCTTAATTTAAGCCCACCCAGGCACCCATGACATCATGCCGAACGCACCTAGACTTCAAGGTCTTCGCACAGCTTCTGTGAGAACATTTAACTTGTCTGTGTCTTACTCCGTCTGTTCTCAGGTCTAATCTAATTTCTCGGGGACTTTCACTTTCCCCTGTTGCCTGGGAACAAGCATCGGAAATCAAAGCTTCCTCTACCTGGGCCTCATCCGCCTGCAATTCTCTCCGATCAGACACAGACTCCTCAGTTTGAAACCCATCACCCCCTCATCCTCTGACAAATCTTTATTCTTCTCTCTTCCCCTGACTTTCCCAATCCCCCAATGAAAATGTTTTTAAAAGCCATTTAAAAAGGACTCAAACTTCCTTAGAAGGCTGCGATCGTTCACAATGCCGCCCACATTAGGGAAGCATATAAACGGTGCTTTAAGCTGAGGCCGCCCACCTGAATCGCTGGGCAACACTTCGACGCTCCAGGCTTCGCTGGTGGTTTCAGAGATGGTCGAACCCGTGCAAGGGTCAAAGAGCACCGACCCGGAACCCGGGAGGCACAGTAAGGTCCCCAGCATGTTCTCGGCTGCAGCACCTAGAAAGAGGAACCAAAGAAGGAACTGTCAAAGGCAAAGAGGTACGCAAAGGAGATCGATCTCACATTCTTCCATCCATCCATCCATCCATCAGAGGAGGCATTATTGAGGCTGTCGGTTCCAGAATTGAGCTTATGGCCTTTTGGAAGTTTCTTGGGCCGAGAATTTATTTATTATTTATTTATTATTTCGATGTATAAAAAAGGCTCAGGGTGGTTCACAACAATGAATACACAACACAACGTAATTAAAAACAGAATAAAAACAAATTAGGACCAGAATGGAAAGCACAACCTTAGAGATTAAACGCCTGGCGGAACAGGGTCGTCTTACAAGCCCTCCGGAATGCCTGCAACTCCGTTATTGCTCGTGCCTCTGCCGGGAAGGCATTCCACTGGATAGGCGCTACTACAGAAAAGGTGCGCTGCCGAGTCGATGATAATCGGCAAATCTTGAGTGATGGAACTTCCAATAGGTTTTGGTCCATGGACCATAGTGGTCTCTGGGGAATGTGTAGGGAGAGGCGGTCCTTCAAGTACGCTGGCCCCAGACCATGTAAGGCCTTAAAGGTTAACACCAACACCTTGAAGGCAATCCGGTACTCGATGGAAAGCCAGTGCAGACGCTGAAGGACTGGTGTGATGTGACACGTCGATGCCACTCCAGCCAGCAGTCGAGCAGCAGCATTCTGCACTAGCTTGAGTTTCCGAATCACCGACAAAAGAAGGCTGACGTAGAGGGCGTTACAGTAGTCCAGCCTCGAGATGACCGTGGCCTGGATCACCGTGACTAGGTCATTCCCGGAGAGGTAGGGCTCCAACCGCCTGGAATGGTGCAGATGGAAAAAGGCCGCTCTGCTCACCATGGAGACCTGAGCCTGAGACAATTGGACCCCCAGGCTTTTTACAAGGGACGACGGGCAAATTGCCTCGCCGTCCATAACAGGCAGTCGGAGCTTCCGCCCCCCCCGGACGACCCAGCCAAAGTATCTCCGTCTTCGACGGGTTCACATTCAACCTGCTGGCCCATAGCCACCCAGTCACGGCTTCCAGGCACCGATGGAAATAATCGGGTACAGAGTCCGGCCGGCCTTCCATCCTCAGCACAAGCTGGGTGTCATCAGCATACTGAGGACACTCCAGACCAAAACTACGCACCAGTTGGGCAAGTGGACGCATATAGATGTTAAATAATAGAGGAGAGAGGATAGCCCCTTGGGGGACCCCACAATTAAGGGGGACCCTTTCCGAGACCATCCCTCCCCTCTCCACCTGTTGTCCCCGATCTTGGAGAAAGGAGGCCAGCCACTTAAGGGTGGACCTCCTCACTCCCGTCAGGGCTAAACGGTGGATCAATAGAGAATGGTCGACTGTGTCAAATGCTGCCGTGAGGTCCAATAACACGAGCAGCGCTGACCCGCCTTGGTCCAACTGGTAGCGCAGCTGGTCTGTGATAGAGACCACCACAGTCTCTGTCCCGTGTCCCAAGCGGAAGCCGGACTGGAAGGTTCTTGTATCGTCCAAGAACCGCTGCAGCTGTCCCGCTGCTGCCCTCTCAATTACCTTGCCCAGAAACGGTAGGTTGGAAACTGGGTGGTAATTGGAGGGAACTGAGTCATGTAGACCCGGTTTCTTCAGCAGCGGGCTTACCATCGCCTCTTTTAAACTCTCTGGAAAAACTGTGGGAGTTGAAGTTCAAAACACCTGGAGGGCCAAAGTTTGCCCATGCTCTGGCTGAAGCCAATTACTATACGATTCATGTCTCGAAATATAGCAATGGCAAAACCACTTCCTTCTTTCAGACCACCTATCTAAGAAGCATAGAATAAAAGAATAGGGGTGTTTTTTGGTATCGATATGTTACCTGCAATTTCCTGCAAGCGGTCCTCGTCGATGTTCGGGTCGAAGTCGCTCCCCAGGACGTCAGTGCTCCAAGTCTCGCTCACGGTTTCCGAAATGTCCCGGTCCTCTGTCAATCCCATCATGTCCCGGATCTCGAATTTGCGCAGTTTGTCGTCGAGATTATCTTGGGTGGTAGCTGTTGGGAAAAAAGATGGTGGTTTGATGAAACCCTCTGTGCGAGGCTTGAATGGAATCTCAAATCTATTAACAGCTGGAATTTAAACTATAGCTATGTTAATGCTCTGGAGCGGACACCAGAACTGCACTATGCAGAGTGATACAAGATTGCAGACATACGTATTGCAACAAATACGTACCCTATGTCAGTGTTTCCCAACCTTTTTTGAGCCGCGGCACACTTTTTACATTTACAAAACCCTGGGGCACACCACCAACCAAAATGACACAAAATGACACTCGAACACAGTAATACATATAGTTAATATGTTTTTAAATGTATTTATACACTCAGTGTGAAACCTGGGCCTGTTTCGATCAACACAACATAGATGAACCAATATAGATAAGTAATTTGAACATTAGAGTTATGGGTGCATCTAAACCAGGCATGGGCAAACTTGGACCCTCCAGGTGCTTTGGACATCAACTCCCACCACTCCGAACAGCCTCAGGCCCCTTCCTTTTCCCCCTCAACCACTTAAGGAAAGGGCCTGAGGCTGTTAGGAATGGTGGGAGTTGGAGTCCAAAACATTTTGAGGGCCCAACTTGGCCCAGACCTGGTCTAGATTGATCGATGCACACACAGGAGACTTTTGAACCTCAGTATGGGAAGCAGGGCTCTCTCTGTGTCGTGACTCTCCTTCACTCGCAGTCCTGCCCTCCTCAGGAAACAAGGGACAAGGAGAGGAGACCTCAGTCCAAAGGAATGGGCTCCTTCCAGTCCTTACCCGCTTTCCGTCCCGGGTTCCGTCGTAGTCGGATTGTGAGTGGGGAGGAAGAGGAAGGCCGCGTCCCCTTTGGCGGCGGCGGGGACCTCGCAGGCCGGCTCGGCCAGCCTGTCCAGCTCCACACTCCGCACATTGCGCAGCTGCTTCCGCCGCCAGTCCGAGATGCGTGGCTCCCTGGCCAGCACGACTTCTTCGCCGCTTTAGCTGCCGCCTCCGCTCCTTGCCAGCTTCAGGCTCCAAGCAGCAGCGGCGGCAGCAGCGAGGGCTTCGTTCCCCACCAAAGAGGCGGAGATGCGGTTCAAAGCCATCCCTGGTCCTCCTCCTCCTTTTGCTGCTGTCGCCATTTTCTCTGGCCGCGGGTCACATCACATCCCACGAATGTGTCCCGAAAGCGCCGATGGCAGACAGCGAGTAGCGCAGGACAAATGGCAAAGACCCAGCAGAGGCAGGAAAGGAGGAGGGGAGGGGAAGGGGGCCGAGGGCCAAGCCAGGGGGCAGAGGCAGGGAAAAGAGGTTTTTCCGTGGCACACCAGGTGATCGCTCACGGAACAGCGGTTGGGAAACACTGCCCTATGTAACACAATTTTTGCTCCTAGGATAAAAATATCATTACCTAATTGGTTCTATAATAAAATTGTGGGAAAAGATGATTAAACTGCAAAAAAAATGTTTTCGTGAGACATCCAGTTTGAAGGAGTTTTTCTCCTTCACAAATAATTTGCACCATTGCTATCTCACCCCGTTTTTATCTCTTTCTATATTAACCTGCACATGCGGCCCGCTCACTGTTTTGTGCTATGAACGGTTTTATTTTATTGTAATGTTTTTTGGTTGTAATTGTTTATATTGCCTTATGTCTGATTTTATTTTATTGTTGTGTTGTTGGGCTTGGCCTCATGTAAGCCGCCCCGAGTCCCTGTTGGGGAGATGGTGGCGGGGTACAAATAAAGATTATTATTATTACTAGCTTTGGGATCAGGCGGTACCCGGGTTATTTGAAATGGACTGAGGCCTAGGAAGCCTTACTGTTAATTTAGGCTGAGGCTTAGGAAGCCGTACAGTCAATTTAGGTTGAGGCCTAGGAAACCTTACTGTCAATGCAGGCTGAGGCCTAGGAAGCCTTACTGTCAATTGAGGCTGAGGCCTAGGAAGCCTTACTGTCAATGCAGGCTGAGGCCTAGGAAGCCTTACTGTCAATGCAGGCTGAGGCCTAGAAAGCCTTACTGTCAATGCAGGCTGAGGCCTAGGAAGCCTTACTGTCAATGCAGGCTGAGGCCTAGGAAGCCTTACTGTCAATTTAGGCTGAGGCCTAGGAAGCCGTACTGTCAATGCAGGCTGAGGCCTAGGAAGCCGTACTGTCAATTTAGGCTGAGGCCTAGGAAGCCTTACTGTCAATGCAGGCTGAGGCCTAGGAAGCCGTACTGTCAATTTAGGCTGAGGCCTAGAAAGCCTTACTGTCAATTCAGGCTGAGGCCTGTTGGGAAAAGTGGTGTTTTCACCTTTGGCTGGAAGGATGTATGTCTATTTTTGGGCCTAGCTTGTAATGCTAGTAGTGCTCTCAGTACATCAGGAAACTCTCTCTCTGTAGTGAAATCCTATTAGGAAAAGAACATTCCATTTCCAACGGAAAAACTGTCTGGTGCCTTAGAGTGTTGGAGTTTTGTGGCTGGCCAATGAGAGTTGTTTATGCAAATAATATGGTGCCTTAGAGTTTTGGAGTTCTGAGGGTGGCCAATGAGAGTCCTTTATGCAAATAATTCCACAGGGGCAACCAATCGAAAAGCTGCCACATATTCCTCCGCACCTCCCGCCCTCCCGCCGCAAACACTGACTTTTATTATATACATAGATTATTATTATCCTGCAGCACATTTTGCACTAGTTTTTCAATTAATATCTCATAGAGTCTTATCAATTCAACATTGGGTTGCTGCGAGTTTTCTGGGCTATCCGGCCATGTTCCAGAAGCATTCTCTTGTTGTTGTTGTTATGGGATTTTCAGCAATGCTAGAAACTTGAGAACCTAAAGAATATTTCATGGAGTAAATAATTTTTCTGTTGTTGCTGTTGAATTTTCAACAATGTTAGCTGCTGTGAGTTTTCCGGACTGCATGGTCATGTTCCAGAGGCATTCTCTCCTGATGAACGCCTGCGACAACACAATTCAATATAGAATCATAGAGTTGGAAGAGACCACGTGTGCCATCCAGTCCGACCCCCTGCCAAGAAGCAGGAAAATCACGTTCAAAGCACGTAACTTGTGGCAGCCACAACAACAAAGTTTCTGGGATATAACAACTATTTCCAAAGTAAACAGAAAACAACACAAAACCAGGAAGGGGGCATTTTTCAAATTTTGTGACATAGTGTTATTCTATGGCAGGGGTCGGGAACCTATGGCTCGCGAGCCAAGTGTGGCTCTTTTGATGATTGGATCTGGCTCACAAAGTCAAAGGATCCGGCAGTGGAGTTGCATCGACACCGGGCTCCACACTGCCCATCTCGAAAGGTGTTGGCATGGAGAGCGCCGGCATCGCCGGAGTTGCTTGCTCTCGCTGTGCTGGCGTGCCCACTGGCGTCGGAGGCCCTGCCGCATACGCTGATTGCGCAGCCACAGCCTCAGCCATATCCACAGCCTGCATCTCAGTGGCTGGTAGGAGGAGCTCAACTTCACCCTGCTGAATGGCTGTAGGATGCAGGGAGGGAGCCTTTCCCTACAAGTCCAGGAGGCTCTCCTGCTGCCGAAAAGGCTGGGCGCCATCTTGGCGGCCATTACTTACTTTATTTCTATTCCGCCCTTCTCACCCCACAGGGGACTCAGGGCGGATAACAATGTACACATTACGTTTAGACACACAAACACATGAGACAGAGGAAATTTAACATCTGGCCACCAGGGGGAGCTGTGGCAATGACAACATTCACACTTGCCTCAATTTATTTATTTATTTACTTCATTTCTATTGCGCCCTTCTCACCCCGCAGGGGACTCAGGGTGGATTACAATGTACACATTACATTAGACACACAAACACACAAGACAGACAGAGGCAATTTAACATCTGGCCACCAGGGGGAGCTGTTGCACTCCTTCATTCCTCAGCGTGTTTCCTGGAGATCTTTTTTATGCCCTCATCAATCAGTTAAATTTAGCCTCCCTGCTAAGTGGTACCTTAATTTCAGACAGATGCAACTGTCTTTCAGGTTGCAAAGGTCGGCAACAGGCTACACAATAGGTCAAGAGCCCACCTCGACCCGAGTAGGCCTCAAACTCATGACCTTACTCTAAAGTCTAGCATGGTGCGGAGTTATGGGCTGGAGTGTCACCAGTACGCTGACGACACCCAGCTCATTCTGAGGATGGAGGACAGGCCGGGATCCATCCCCGATAATTTCCAACACTGCCTCGAGGCCGTTACTGGATGGCTGCGTGCCAGTAGGTTGAGGGTGAATCCGGCGAAGACGGAGATCTTGTGGCCGGGCCGCTCGGGTGGTGTAGATGTCCAGCTTCCGACCCTGGACGGTGTGGCGCTATGCCCATCGCCTTCCGTTAAAGAGCCTGGGGGTCCATCTGGACTCCCAGCTGACCATGGAGGCCCAGGTCTCCGCGGTCAGCAAGGTTGCTTTTTTTCATCTGCGACAGGCTCGGAGGCTGGCCCCCTATATCTCCCGGAATGACCTGGCCACGGTGATCCAAGCTACGGTCATCTCAAGGCTGGATTACTGTAACGTGCTTTACGTTGGCCTTCCTTTGTCGGCGACCCGGAAGCTCAAGCTGGTGCAGAACACTGCCGCCCGGCTCCTGTCTGGAACCCCAGCAGGCCGCCACATCACACCTGTTTTGCAGGATCTGCACTGGCTCCCAATCGAGCACCGGATCTCCTTCAAGGTGTTGGTTCTTACCTTTAAGGCCTTGCATGGCCTGGGGCCAGCGTGCTTGAGGGACCAACTCACCCCGCACTGTCCCCCGAGATCACTACGCTCCGAGGATGCTAATTTGTTAGAGATACCCTCGGCGAAATCGGCTAAACTGACATCTACTCGCCGGGCGTTCTCCGTTATAGCTCCTACGCTGTGGAACGCCTCCCGGCTGGAACACGGGCTATAAAGGACCTGCTCCCGTTTAGACGCGCCTGCAAAACTTATTTGTTTAAGCAGGCCTTCGGTGAGTAGGTCCCGCCCATGTTCCGCTTTAGCCGCTGTCCTGGGGTGTCACGCTATCTAATTTCTGAACTGTACCTGGGGGTTTTGTATTTTGCTGTTTTAACTGTTTAATTGTCTTAGAGGTTTTATCGCATTGCTTGTGTGTAGTTGTACCTTCGGTTCCTGTGAGCCGCCGCGAGCCTCAGGGAGTCGGCGGCATAGAAACCCGAATAATAAATAATAAATAAATAAATTTATCTTTCTGTGTTTTCACCCAGCCAGCTGCGCCACATTCCTGGTGCCTTAGATTTTTTGGCCTTCTTCGGTGGGCCCGAAGCCTTGGCAGGTGAGCCAGGTAAGATCTGGGGGCCCCATGAAGCAGTCGCCTCCGAAAACTGCTGGGGGTGTGTGTGCAAAAGGCAAGAGGGCTCGTTAGTAGAGAGCCGCTTTGAGTCAAAGCTTGTGGTTTTTCCTAGTTTGCGGGGTGAAAGCCCTGCAAATATGGTTCCCACTGAAATAAGTTTCCAAATATTTTGCTTTCATGGTTCTCTTGAGTCAAAAAGGTTCCCGACCACTGTTCTATAGTCACCAACCTTGTTCATGCTCCAGCAGTTGCAGGGCTTCGACCCCATTGCTCCCTGAAGGGCCGGCTCCCAATTCGGAGACAGACTCCCCTTCCAAATCCAAAGAGGACACGGAATTGGAGCGGTTAGACGGACCTGCCGGGGAAGAGATCGTGCCATTGTTCGAGGATCAAAAACAAGGCCCAATAACAGCAAAGGAAATCAAAGATCGAATAAAAATAAAAGTGACAGCACGCATACGCACGCACACACAAATTAAGAAAATATCGGCCGATGGAATGCGCGGATTATATCACAGCCGGGATTAAATGAAAAATTAAGAAGGCCAGCTACAATGAGCAAAAAGAAGCTCCTTTGAAAAGGCGGTCTGACAGGCAAGATACTCAAGCGACCCTTCTTCACCTTCAGATATTCCTTCCAGATTATCACTGCAGAGGGAAAAGCGCAAGGTTTTATCAGGTTTACCGTGGAGCTTGGTTTCGTCAACAGGGACATCTCCTTGCCCGCCCTCAGCAAGCTGCAGGTTTAAAACCTAGGGAAGAGGGGAGAGAAAGAAAGCAAGCAATGCAGTCTGCCATCCACATTCGCGGACTTCGGGACACAAAAATCCCCCAAAACACTAATAATAACAACAATAATAATAACAACAATTTTGGGGTGCTGTGAGTTTTCTGAGCTGTATGGCAGTGTTTCCCAACTACTGTTTCATGAGGGATCACCTGGTGTGCCGCGGAAAACCTCTTCCCCCCCCCGCTTTCTCCCCCTCCTGCCGAACTCCTGCTGCTGCTTGGGGGAGGAGGAGGAAAAGAAGAAGGAGCCAGGGTGCCACCTCCTTCAGCCGTTTCCCCAGCCAGCCAGCCTCCAATCAAGGGAGGGCGGGGAAGGGAGCGGAAGTGGAAGTGTGCTTGTCTGGGCGCATGCGCACTAGGTCCCGGGGGTGGCAGACGCATGCACCTTCCTCCTGCGGCGGTGAAGGAAGTGAAGGAGCCAGATGCTTCTGGAGGCGTCCCGGCTCGGTCCTGCTGCGTCCCAGGTGAGGCCCCGGGGTGCCCTTCCCCTCGGCCCGGCCCCGCCAAAGCCCCTCGGGGAGGAAGGGCCTCCCGGACAGTACTCGAGCTATCTCGGAACTGGCCCCCTTCCGGAGGGCTTGCAAGACGGCCCTTTTTGGCTTAGCTTGTAACTAGGCACACCGGACCAAGAACTATGCCGTATGTCCTCTCATCCCTGTATGATGATGTAAATGTGTTTTTAATGTGTTTTTATGTTTTTATGTTTTATTGTAGGGCCGCATGTCGACATGTCGTGACATGCGGCCCGTATATCTCACTGTTATCCGCCCCGAGCCTGCTGGGAGGAGCGGAATACAAAAATGAACAATAAATAAATAAATAAAGGGGAGAAGGGGTCTTTGCGGGAGGGGGAAAGGGTCGGGGCCTGGCAGGAAGGAAAAGCAGGCAGGATTCTGTGCGGGACTCCCTCGTCAGCCTTCCTCCCAAAGGTCTATTTCCCCTGAACTCCATCTGCGTTTCAGTACTTTCTGTTGGTAATGAGAGTTCAATATGCCAAGTTTGGTTCAATTCCATTGTTGCAAGAGTTCAGGATGCTCTTTGTTTGTGTGTTAACTATAACTGTAACTCCAAAATGTCAAGGTCTATTTTTCCCAAACTCCATCTGTGTTCACATTTAGGCATATTGGGTATTCATGCCAAGTGTGGTCCTGATCGAGCATTGTTTGAGTCCAGAGTGCTCTCTGGAAGGAGGTGAACTACAACTCTAAAACTCAAGGTCAATGCTCACCAATTCCTTCCAGTATTTTTGGTTGGTCATGGGAATTCTGTGTGCCAAGTTTGGTTCAATTCCACTGTTGCAAGAGTTCAGGATGCTCTTTGTTTGTGTGTTAACTATAAATCCCAGAAACTGTAACTCCCAAATGTCAAGGTCTATTTCCCCCAAACTCCATCTGTGTTCACATTTGGGCATATTGAGTATTCATGCCAAGTTTGGTCCTGATCCAACATTGTTTGAGTCCACAGTGCTCTCTGGATATAGGTGAACTACAACTCCAAAACTCAAGGTCAATGCCTACCAAACTCTTATAGTATTTTCTCTTGGTTATGGGAGTTCTGTGTGGGAAGTTTGATTCCATTCCATCATTGGTGGAGTTCAGAGTGCTCTTTGATTGGGGGTGAACTATAACTCGTGTTCATCGAAACAGGCCCAGGTTTCACACTGAGTGTATAAATACATTTAAAAAGATCTTAACTATATGTATTGCTGTGTTAGAGTGTCATTTTGTGTCATTTTGGTTGGTGGTGTGCCCCAGGGTTTTGAAAATGTAAAAAGCGTGCCGCCGCTCAAAAAAGGTTGGGAAATACTGCTGTATGGCCATGTTCCAGAAGCCTTCTCTCCTGATGTATCAGACACATCTATGGCAAGTGGGGTTTCTAAATCTGTGGAAAGGATTCCCCAGGCAGGAAGAAGCCAGGCTTTGAAGTTACAAGGCTATTCAATGCTAATCAAGCACCGTTCACACTTGCCTCAAACAGACAAGAGTTCTTGCTCCCATCCTGGACATTCCTCAGATATACGTATAAACCTCAGCTGTCTA
>JARBWK010000018.1:21545621-21675648 GCA_030556195.1 Anolis apletophallus
TTCCTCCATCACCCAATGAGGGAACAAGCCTTGCAGGATCCTTCTAGCCTGCTGCTGCTCCACCTCACTTGGGGCCCCACGAATCGTCCTCATCCGAGTCACTGTCCCAGAACTCCTCAGGACTCACCCATTCCACCTCCATCATGGGTCTGGACTTTGCGGATGGCATCTCATTGGATAAGCCCTCGATGGATTTCTCCATGATAGGCTTTTTGGGGAGATCTGGCTTTTCTGTAATGAACGCTGGATTTTCTTGAAAAGACCTCTGTAAGGACGACGCACAAACAGCAGCTTGATCCTACAAGTTTATTCCAGGTATCATTGCCTGTGAAGCCAGATCTGGCTTCACCCCGCCCCAACACAGTTTATATACAGTCTCCGCCTCCACCATCTGTCCATCATCCCAAAGACCCAACCCCCCTAGCATGCAATGCTTAACAGAGGTTGCATCAGATCCAAATGATTCAGCAATCCCAGTAGTCCATTGGGGCATGACCCCAGGGGTCACAGAGTTAATGTCATAAGCCCAATCGTCCAATGGCTGCTCAGTCATCTCTCCCTGAGTCAGCATAACACAAGGCAGTGCTTCCCATGTTGGTGTGGTGTGGCCCATAGCTCAAGGCTCTCTCTCTGCACTGCTCCAGCCTTCAAGGTCGCACCTGGCCGGGATTACCAGTATTGGAAGGGTCTAAGATTAGAGCACACTTTGCTCTAATTGACAGAACCTTACACATCCGTTGATTTGTCAGAGGATGAGGGGGTGATGGGTTTCAAACTGAGGAGTCTGTGTCTGATCGGAGAGAATTGCAGGCGGATGAGGCCCAGGTAGAGGAAGCTTTGATTTCCGATGCTTGTTCCCAGGCAACAGGGGAAAGTGAAAGTCCCCGAGAAATTAGATTCGACCTGAGAACAGACGGAGTAAGACACAGACAAGTTAAATGTTCTCACAGAAGCTGTGCGAAGACCTTGAAGTCTAGGTGCGTTCGGCATGATGTCATGGGTGCCTGGGTGGGCTTAAATTAAGGGGTTTGGCTTCAAGCTTCTCAGAGGGGACAACATTGCTTTCAGGATGGTTTTCCTATCCATGCTCTTTGCCTTGGAAGAAGCTTCTGTTTTCTGGTTTATTGATTTATGTTTGTTTGTTGTAGAGCCAAAGTTAATTTATATATTTCAGTCATTTCAGCTGATGTTGGTATCTTTCGTTGTTTCCATAATTTTGTGCATTCAATTCTTGCTGCAGTTGGCGTATAAAGGAAGATTCTTTATTATCCTAGCACCTTTTCTACTTCTTTTTGGGAAATGCCGATTTCCCCTTTTGTATATTCTTTTGTAAATAAACTGATACTAGACTCTGTGTGGTGTTGGACGGAAAGGTGTCCCTGGCCTAGAGTGCAACAACAGCTTCCAAAACTCTTGATTTCAAGTTAGAAAAGGATGACTTGTGGTTTGTGTCTTGCCTCCCGCTGGGCCTTAGAAGCTCCGGACTTGAAGCAGGAGGAGGCTTGTGAACTGGAGAGCTGCTCCGGGTGGGAAGCACTTCGGACGACACCGACGTTCGGGAAGTGAGCTCCCGTCCCAGCACCCCGGGCCTCAGCGTCGTGTCGGGTGAGTCTGGTTCCCAGGAGCTCCTTGTTTGGGTTTCTAAGGTTTTTAATTGTCTGCTATTGCTTATGTGTAATTTATATTGATTGTATTGTTTTATTATTTGCTGTTGTGTTGTTTATTATGTGTCATTGGACTTGGCTTCATGTAAGCTGCCCCGAGTCCCCTTGGGAGATGGTGGCAGGGTATAAATAAACTATTATTATTACTATTATTATTCTATCCCCCATTTGCATTCTCAACTTGATAGATTTTATCTAAGGCTTAGACCACGCATGAGCAAACTTTGGCCCTCCTCCAGGTGTTTTGGACTCTCAACTCTCAAATGGGACGGAGACTGTCCTGGTCTCCATCACAGACCTACTCCGCTGCCACTTGGACCGAGGTGGATCGGCGCTGCTCGTGTTATTGGACCTCACGGCAGCGTTTGATACCGTCGATTACCAACTTTGATACACCGCCTGCCGGTGGCAGGGGTGAGGGGACAGCCCTCAACTGGCTGTCCTCCTTCCTCCAACGCCGCCAGCAGCGAGTGAAGTGGGGAGGGGCGTCTCCGGAGGCTCCCCGCTGAGCTGCGGGTGCCTCAGGGGCTATCCTCTCCCCGCTGTTATTTAACATCTATATGCGACCACTCGCCCAACTGGTACGGAGTTTTGGGCTGAGTGTCATCAGTACGCTGATGATACCCAGCTCATTCTGAGGTTGGACCCCGGGCAGTCTCTGTACCCGATAATTTCCATCTTTGCCTTGAAGCCGTTACTGGATGGCTGCGAGCCAGTAAGTTGAAGGTGAACCCGCGAAGACAGAGATCTTGTGGCTGGGCCGCCTGGGGGTAGCGACCCAGCTGCCAACGTTCGATGGTGTGGCCCTCTGCCCTCAGCCATCGGTAAAAAGTCTGGGGTCCGGCTGGACGCCCACCTGTCCATGGAGGAGCAGATCGGCTGCACCTGCAGGACAGCATTCTACCACCTACGGTTGGGCTAAGCGCCTGGCTCCCTACTCTCCCAACGCCGACCTTGCTACGGTGATCCAAGCCACGGTCATCTCGAGGCCTCATTACTGTAATGCGCCTACATTGGCCTTCCCTTGTTGATGATCCGAAGCTTAAGCTAGTGCAGCACGCCGCAGCCCGCCTCCTCCCTGGGTGCTGCAAGATCCGACCGCGCGACCCACTCTTGCGCGAGCTGCACTGGCTCCCGATTGAATTCCGGGTCCTCTTCAAGGTGTTAGTTCTCACCTTTAAGGCCATCTATGGTTTGGGGCCAGTGTACCTGAGGGAGCGACTTACCCCTTATGTGCCCGCGAGATCACTGCGCCTGAGGAGCTTAACCTCCTTGAGGTGCCTTCCTTGGAACCTGCAGACTGGCCACTACACGGCAGAGGGCATTCTCTGTAGCTGCCCTTGTCTCTGGAACGGCCTCCCGGAGGAGATCCGTGCCATCCGCGCTCTTCTGCCCTTCCGCCGCAAGGCCTTGAAGACTTGGCTCTTTAGGAAGGCGTTCGCCCTAACTCAACCACACTGTGTGCCATGCCGCCTATCCCCCCAGATTCTTATCTCATCCCCCAGCCTTTGCTGAGGGCTAGTGTTTTTAATATGTTTTAACTGCTTTGATGTTTAATGTGTTTTAACTGTTTAATCTGTTTTATTACTCACGGTGTTTATGCTTCTTCTGTAAACCGCTCTGAGCTCCGGAGTGAGCAGTATACTAAATCGAAGTTAATAAATAAATAAATAAATATCTGATCGTGCTGCCTGTATGGCCTGCCCTTTTACCTTCCTGTTGAGGTGGTACCTATTGATGTACTCACATTACATGCTTTCAAACTGCTAGGTTGGCAGAAGCTAAGGCTAACAGCAGAAGCTCACCCAAACTCGCGGTTTCGTACCACTATCCCTCTGGTCAGCAGATTTACCGCAGCTAGCAGTTTCAAAAGGTGGCTTTTTACTGCCCAAGGAAATCCTTTCTTGAGAAGTGATTAGCTATCCTTGATTGTTTCTTGTCTGGAATTCCCGTTTTGTGTGTGTTGTTTTGTCTTGTCACCGCCTCTCTGTTCAACCCTCTTTTTTCTTCCCAAGGAATCAGCGCAACCTCCGAAGATATCCCGAACAAGATCGAAGACCTCCGCTCCGAGTGCAGCTCCGACTTTGGGGGGAAAGATTCGGTCACCAGCCCCGATATGGACGAAACCGCTCACAGTAAGGCGCCTTTCGCTAACTTAATTATATGGCTTAAGATGGGATCGGGGAATCTGACTTTCCCGACCCCTCTGTCCTCAATCCAGCGTGGCCAATGGTAGGGGATTAATGAGCATTGTGGTACCTGGTAGAACTGCAGCTCCCATGATTCCATAGCAGCTAAACGGCATCAGATTCATCATCCGAATCCTGACGTATTGCGCTTTGGGCTTGGAAACGTTCTGACTTGCAGTTCTGGTGTTCCAGGTGCTGCCCATCTGACCTCCCCTCCGTCCCAGGCAGATTCATTGCTGGCCATGTTTGATCCTTTATCTTCTCATGAAGGTAGGTATGCACAGATCTTTTGTTCCACGTGGTCAGGCCCGGATTACCCATAGGGCCAACGAGGCCATGGCCTAGGGGCGCGAGCCAAGGGGGGCGCCAGATCACGGCCCAAAATAAAAATAAAAATGTTATAAAATAATTTTTTTAAATCGTGCCGCGATTGGCTCCTGTCGCCTGGTACCACAAAGGAAGGAAGGCGGGAGGGGGGGGCCTCTTCGGCGCCCTGCAGACAATACAGCCGGGAGCCAGCCCCCACGTGACCCGGTGGAGGGCGCACCACGTGACCAGGGCTTCACATGAGGCAGCAGCAGTAGCATGAGGAGGAAGAGGAGGAGCATGCCCCGCGGCCTCGAAGGCAACTCTGCGGCCTCGCACGGGGTGCGCGGAGGGCAGCGGCTGCAGAGCCTCAGGAGCCAATCGCGACCAGCATGGGCTGAAGGAGGAGGCCTCTTCCTTCAGCCCATGCTGGTCGCGATTGGCTCCTGAGGCGTAGGCTGGCCCTCTCCCCCACCCAGGGACCAATGAGCATCCCACGAGGCAGAGTGGGATTGTTGCAGGCCCGGATTACCCATAAGGCCACCCTAGGCCATGGCCTAGAGCGGCAGCTCTAGGGGGGTAGCGGATCTGGACCCCAAAATTAAAATAATAATAATTTTTTTAAAAAAAATGTTCGAGACGAACAGGCGGGGGGAAGCCACGTCAGACGCCCTAGGGGCGGGACTTCCCCCCGCCTGTTCCCCCCCGCACCCAGGACTATGGGGGAGGAGGCAAAGGCGCCCTCCTGCCGGCTGCCGCACGCACATACTTAGCAGCGCCCTGTGGGTGGAGCTTCTCTTCATGCCCTCCTTCCAATCCTTCCTGGTTCGGCGACAAGGAGGAGGAGAAGCTCCCACAGGGCACGCCCAGCGGCGCTCCGGGGGCGGGGCTTCCCTTCCTGCTTCTGACCGGTCACGGAGAGAAGCAGGAAGAGGCGGAGGAAGCGCTACCCCTGGGGGCCAAAAGGCGTTAATCCCGGCCTGGATTGTTGTTGTTGTTTCCACTTGCGGGGATAACCCCAAGTGGGCCGTCCAGGCCAGGAGGCGCGGGTTGGGCGAGGCGGGCAGCTCCATCCTTCCTCCTTTCTTTCCGAGAAAGAGGTTCGGTTCCCGGGGCTAGGCCCTTCCCCCCCATGGGCAGCCCCACTTTGCGCAACCCCAGAAGCCATAAAAGCAGGGCTGCCCAGACACCCAGCCACCCAAACCGAAACCGAAGCCCCGACCAGTGATGGCACCACCGCCCAGGGCCTCCCGCCTCCTCTTCTCTTTCTTCTCCCTCTTCTTCGGAGCAGGGCGAATCTCCCCCACTGGAGTCCCCGAAACGCCCGGGAAGGTGTGTGTGTGTGTGTGGGGGGCCTTCCTGCCTCTCAAGAGGTCTTTGGAGGGTCCTAATACGGCACGAGGTGGGGGGGGGCGTAATTCCAAACTGTGGCCTAGGGCACCAAAAGGTGTTGATCCGGGCCTGCACGTGGTCCTATATAGGGCGGGCATGGGCCAACTTCGGCTCTCCAGGTGTTTTGGACTCCCAACTCTCACAGTTCCTAACAGCCTACCGGCTCTTTTGGCTCTTTCCCCATCAGTTGTGCGGCCCAAGGTGCACTACGCGCGGCCCTCGCACCCTCCTCCAGACCCCCCCATCCTGGAAGGGGCGCCGGGGGGCAACGAGGCCCGGCTGCCCAACTTTGGCTCCCACGCCGCCCTCCTCCTGGACGCCGAGGCCTTCAAGCAGCGCTACTCGTACCCAGAGAGGCTGGTGCGGAGCCGCAGCTCGGACATCGTTTCGTCGGCCCGCCGGCCCATGAGCGACCCCGGCTGGAACCGCAGGCCCGGCAACGAGGGGGAGAGGGACTTCCCCGCACCCGTCGGCATTGGTGGCCCTGCCTTGATCGCGGCCCCGCAGTCCTCTTCCTCCTCGCCGAGCAAAGATTCTTGCCGAAGCGAGGTGAGAAGGAGTCTTTGTGGAATCCCCAGGTGTCCCTAGCTCATCTTGGTTGAATAGACACACAAGCAATGCCAATTGACTGTCATAGGATAATTATTTTTTTAAAAAAAATTAATTTTAATTTTTGGTTTTGTTTTTATTTGTTTTATTTTACTTTATTTTGTGTTTTTAATATTATTATTTCCCCCCTTCTTTTGTCTAAGTCTTGCTGTGTCTAAAATAATGTTATTTTATTTAAATAAATAATTTTATTTATTATTTATATAATAATCTATTATATAAAGGAGGACCTGTCATCGAACGACTGACAAAGACAGAGAAACCTTCCAAGGCAGAGACACTAAACTTGCCAACAAAAATAGGCCTCCGGCAAGGAAGGTTTTTAGCAAAGAAACTTTCCCCCCCAAAACCTAGAAGGCCCCCAAAACAACGATGTTATTAAAAAACTACATTTCCCAGCTTCCTCTGCGGCAGCCAGCGAAACCCATTGGCCAACATCGGCCCACACAAAATGCAGGGAGGCTGAGTAACCATAGTAACGCTGGCCACAGCCAGCCAAGGCTAGGATAGAATGCTGAGTGATTTGAGTTCAGTCAGTTGGTGTTTGAGGGTTAAACTGTCAAGGCCAAGATCTAGGAGGGAGACAAATAGGGCACCAGGGACACAGGCACCACTGACAAACACATAACCCCAGAATAACACAAACTTGCAAAACCCACAAAAAAAATCCTGCAACACAACCCCCCCCCCAAATACACAACAAACACACTGGCAAAAGCAACACCCCCTCCACATCACAACCAACACACAGCCAGACTAACACAACTATGTCACCACAACACACACAAAATACACCCCACAAATACCTAACAACTTCCCCAACACAAAACCCAGGACTGCACTCACTACTCACCACCACACACACCTCCAAATACACAAACGTCCCAGGCACAATACTCCAGCAATTCCTACCCTCACAACACAACACAACTTCCTATCACAACCCATCCCCCCAACCTTACGGGACCCCGCACACACAACACCTACCACCACCACAAACAAAAACCAACTCCACCTATACTCCAACCACAACACAACACTGCACTGATACTCTACAAACACACACAAACACCCAAAACGCCCCACCCACACAAGCACATACTACCACCCACAATGCCACCACACACCTACTAACTCACCAAAAAAGTAATACCTACACACAACACAATACGCACATAACACAACCTTGCGTCTACTGCTCAACCCATTTGTATGCCATTCCTTCCTTCCACACAGGCATAAGCTGACCCAAAAGACAAGCCATGCCTCCTAAAAAGAACAGCATCGGACGACACACTCGCAACGCTACATACATCACACAAAAAAGGGCAGAACAAATGCCAGAACAGAAAGACACTGCACTACACTAGCTTTTGCCATCACCATAAACACTACAAATCTGTGGCATAGACCTTGACACAGAATGCTTCTCCAACGGACAACTCTACGTAGCGTGCTCCAGAGTTGGGAAACCACAGAACCTCTACATCAACACAGCAGACGGAAGGACAAAAAACATTGTATATCCACAAGCTCTGCAGAACGCCAGCAACACCACACACCGACAACTCCACAGGACTTCAACATCCCACCCACCAGAACAACCCACAACGACACAGCCATGACCCCACCAAGACCATAAGTAACATCAATTCCAACCCTTACATACTCAGACTTTCTCACATCTCCTAAATAGGGCGCAGCAACGCGTGACGGGTACAGCTAATATAATATAATAATATAATGTTATATTACATTACAGTGTAATCTAATGTAATATATTATGTCAATATATTGTATTCTAATATAATAGTTACAATGTAATGTAATGTATTATTTTATAATAATAATACGTTATAATATAATTTATTTATTTATTTATTTATAAATTCGATTTGGTAGACCGCTCTCTCTGGAGCCCAGAGCGGTTTACAGCATAAAATCAATAAAACATCAATAAACAGATAAAAGACGTATACCCAAAAGCCCCCCCCCTCCCCACAAATGATCCCGGCAAGCAATAATACGCAGAGGCAATACATGGCAGGACGGTATGTTGGCAGCTGGCACTAAGGAGGCATCAGTTGGGACCAAATGCCTGCCTATATAGCCAAGTCTTCACAGACTTGCGGAAGGCCAACAAACCCCGTAGTGCTCGTATCTCCTCCGGCAGAGAATTCCAGAGGGTCGGAGCGGCCACTGTAAATGCTCTCTGCCGGGTGCTCGACAGCCTACAGATCTTAATACTAGGGACCTCTAGTAGATTAAGCCCCTCTGAGCGCAGTGATCTTCTGGGTTTGTATGGGGTAAGACGCTCCCTCAAGTACACTGGCCCCAAACCATATAAGGCCTTGAAAGTTAGAACTAACACCTTGAAGGAGACCCGGAATTCGATGGGAAGCCAGTGCAGTGCACGCAGGAGTGGGGTCACATGCGCAGATCTTGGGGCTCCCGACAGCAGGCGCTGCTGCGCGTTCTGCACCAGCTTAAGTTTCCGGATCACCGACAAGGGTAGGCCAATGTACAGCGCATTACAGTAATCAAGCCTCGAGATGACCGTGGCTTGGATCACCGTGGCCAGGTCGCAGCGGGAGAGGTAAGGAGCCAGACGTTTCGCCTGCCGCAGATGGTAGAACGCTGTCTTGCAAGCGCAGGCAATCTGCGCTTCCATCGACAGTTGGGTGTCTAGCTGGACCCCAAGGCTCTTAACTAGGGGCTGTGGGCGAAGTGCCACACCATCAAACGTCGGCAACTGGGTCTCTACCCCCTCCGGGCGGCCCAGCCACAAGATCTCCGTCAATATATTGTCAATATATTATAATACTAGCTTGGGGACCCGGCGGTGCCCGGGTTATTTGAGAAAGGCATTGTGTCTCAAGGTTGGTCCTTTTATCAGATGTTTATGTGGTTCGCAGTGGTCTCAGGAACTTAGTGAAGGTACTGCAAGTCCCATCGGGTACTGCAAATTCCATCGTTCGTGGCCCAGCCTGCCCTAAACTACACCAGGTTGTGAAGTGGGCCATTGGGCCCCTGTGTGCCAAGTTTGTTCCTGATCCTTAGAATGTTGGAATGTAGATGGCCAATCAAAGTCCTTTATGCAAATACTCCTTCAGTGGCAGCCAATCCCCTCTGTCTGGTGCCTTAGAATGTTGGAGTTATGAGGCAGGCCAATCAGAGTCCTTTATGAAAATAATCCCACAGTGGCAACCAATCGAAATGCTGCCACATATTCCTCCGCACCTCCGCACCGCCACAAACATTCTCTTTTATTATAGTTATAGATATAGATAGGTAATAATTATAATGCAATGTAATATAAGATAGTTATGATATAATACGAGTATATACATTGTTACAATATAATACTACTATATTTTACATGCAATATTGCTAATGATATTGTGATATGCTGTTGTGGTGCAATGTGATGTGTAGTACTGATATTGTGCTATGGCAGTAATGTCGTTTGTTGGACTTCTAGTTTGCCGTGCGCCGCTGTGAGTCCCCTTCAGGGTTGAGAAGGGCAGCATATAAATATCGTGAAATAAATAAATATATAAATGGGATGTGGGGAGACATTATTATTGAGTTGGAAGGGACCCTAGAGGCCATCCAGCCCAATCCCATTCTGCCAGGCAGAAAACGCACAATTAAAGCACACCCCCCCCCCCGGATAGATGACCATCCAGCCTATCATGGAATCATAGAATCCTAGAGTTGGAAGGGACCCCAATTGCCATCCAGTCTAACTCCCTTCTGCCATACTGATCCCTCCCAACAGATGGCCAACCAGCCTCTGCTTAAATCCTCCAGAGAAGGTCCTAATAATAATAATAATAGTATTAGTATTATTGTATTATATATTTATATAATATATATATATATCGGCATTACTTTGCGAATGAAGATTCTTAGGAAGGACTCATCCCACGCTTTTTACAAGCGCGTTGATGACTAAAAAGGCCAATCTGAGATAGGCAAGTTCGGTTGCAGAAAGCACAGCAGAAAGTCTCCTGGGGTGATGTTGTTTCCAAGTTGTGGTTCTTTCTCCGTTGTCGTTTCTCTTCAAGACCCGTTCGGCGTGACTTCTCGAAAGAGGCCGCAGCATTGTGGAGAGTGCGCCTCCATGCCTCCCGATGTGAGGCCAGGGTGGACCATTGTTGGTGATCAATCTGGCCGAGTCTGAGATGTTGTTTTAGGAAGTCCTTATATCTCTTTTTGGGGGCGCCTCTCTTGCGCTGACCCGTGGCGAGTTCACCATAGAGTAGTATCTTTGGGAGGCGGTGGTCCTCCATCCGAGAGATGTGCCCAGCCCAGCGCAGCTGTGTTCTCAATAGCGTGGCCTCAACACTGGTGATCCCTGCTTGCTCAAGGACAGCAACATTCGCCACATAGTCGGTCCAGTGTATATTTAGGATTGTGCGAAGACAGCGCTGATGAAAGCGTTCGAGGAGTCGTAGGTGCTGGCGATAGGTGACCCATGTTTCAGGCCCATATAGGAGAATAGACAGTACAATAGCTCTGTACACACTGATTTTGATGCTTTGCCTCAGGTGCTTGTTGCTCCAGACTCTTTTGTGAAGCCTTCCAAATGCACTCTATGCCTTTGCTAATCTGTCATCTATCTCTTTATCAATCTTGGCGTCTGAAGAGATGATCTTCCCAGGTAGGTGAACTGCTGAACGGACTTAAGCACAGATGTGCCTATGCTGCCGTGGGGATGGTGGTGTTCTTCCTGTGGTGCGGACTGGTAGAGGACTTCCGTTTTCTTCAGGCTGACTTCCAGCCCAAACAGCTCTGCAGCTGTTGCAAAGCAGGATGTGAGGCGCTGCAGGGCTGCTTCTGAATGGGCGACAAGGGCAGCATCGTCAGCAAAAAGCAGCTCACGGACTAGATAGTTTAGAGTCTTAGTGCGAGCCCTCAGGCGCCTTAGGTTGAACAAGCTACCATCAGTACGATAGCGTATATATATGCCGTCTTCTTCGAGGTCTGCCGTAGCCCTTTGGAGCATCATGCTGAAGAAGATTGTAAATAGGGTATAATATATATATAATATATAGTTACATATAATATATAATATTATATAATATATATATATATTGTATAATTATTATAATATTGATAATAGTATAATGTAATACAATATAATAATACTAATAATATGATACTATAATTATATATTTTATATTACATGTAATATTACTAATACTACAGTATAATATTATAGTACAATGTAATATATAATATTAATATTGTGCTATGGCACAATATTAATATTATTGTATTTATAGTTTACTTGTAAGCTGCTCTGAGTCCCCTTTGGGGTGAGAAGGGCGGCATATAAATATCATAAATTAATTAATGAATGGAGGTCGCCTTGTATATACCTGTTTTTCACGTACTATTCCCTCTCTTTCTTTCTCTCTCTTTTTGTTTTTATTTTTCTCCCATGCCCTCCCACACCCCTCCCTTATTTGACCCACACACCCTCTCCTGTAACTAAGAAGATCCCCCCTTACTAACCATACTTGGGAAGTTTTGTCACTATGTTTTCATTTAATGTATCACTACTACTTAAAAAAACAATAAAAATATTTTTAAAAAATTAATTAATTAATAACATAAATTAGTAGTTACCTGCCTCTCCTTGTGGCTTGAGGTGGGCACAAGATAGTGATATTTGAATTGATAGGATCGTGCATTTGACTACGAGTAAGTCCCATTACACTCAGTTGGATTTTGTAATAATAATAATAATAATAATAATCAGGTCTTAGAGTCCTTTATATGTTGTACTTTTCTTTCCAAAGATGGAGGACCGGAAGGATAGCGATGATGAGAAATCAGATCGGAACAAACCCTGGTGGAGGAAGCGTTTTGTTTCGGCAATGCCCAAAGGTGAAATGCGATGTTTCCCGCTACTCTTCTTCCCCTGCTCAGTTTATTTCTGTTTTCTAAGGAGGGCGAAGTTCTCTTCCCTCTCAACTTCCTGTTGTTTTGGGAGGTGATTTCCACCCCCTTTCCAAAAGGAAAAATAGTGTTACGCCAAAAATTATATTTCTCTTTTAATATACTCTCTGGGATTTGTTTTCTTGCTCCATCGCGTATATTCGTTTAGGACCCGTGCTGTAGGGAAGTTCTGCTTTTTCGTTCAAATGTGACTCAATCCGACTTCCTCTTCTCTTTGATCGCAGCACCGATCCCATTTAGGAAAAAAGAGAAACCAGACAAGGACCGAGATGATTTCGTGCCTGATAGATTTGCTTCCCTTCAAGGTACGTAACTGATTCTTCAATCCATATGGCAAGTGCAGATTCCTTCCCTCTTTCTCTTCCTTCCTTCCATTTGGATGGGCTTCTGTGTCGTGATCCAGACCACCTTAAGAAGCCAGGCACAGTAAAGTTAGCAGTTCGAGTTTATTAGAAAGAGTCCCAAACTTCTTTACTGTGACTCAAATGAGCCCAGAGGCACAGCAAACTGGTAAGAAAATCCAACAGAAAATAAACGCCCAATTCTGACTTCTTCACAACAGAAATAAGGCTGAGAGAGAGTGCACAGCCAGTCCAGGTTCACCACCAGCCAGGCAGAATGCAAACGAAGTAGAAGCTCCAAACAGCCCTAAAGTCACTCCAGGGGAAATGCAGACCGAGTAGAAGTGCCAAAGGAATGTAGATGAAGTCGAACGCCAGGAGGAATGTAGATGAAGCAGCGAAGTCAGGTCAATCCGACTTCGATTACGAACTTTTGACACACCGCCTGGCGGTGGCGGGGGTGAGGGGGACAGCCCTCAACTGGCTGTCCTCCTTCCTCCAAAACCGCCTGCAGCGAGTGAAGTGGGGAGGGGTGGTCTCCGAGGGCTCCCCTCTTCTTTGTGGTGTCCCTCAGGGGGCCATTCTCTCCCCGCTGTTATTTAACATCTATATGCGACCACTCGCCCAATTGGTTCGGAGTTTTGGGCTGGAGTGTTATCAGTACGCTGATGACACCCAGCTCATTCTGAGGATGGACCCCGGGGTGGAATCTGTACCCGATAATTTCCATCTCTGCCTGGAAGTCGTAACTGGATGGCTGCGAGCCAGTAAGTTGAAGGTGAACCCGACGAAGACAGAGATCTTGTGGCTGGGCCGCCCGAAGGGGGTAGAGACCCAGCTGCCAACGTTCGATGGTGTGGCACTTCGCCCACAGCCCCTAGTTAAGAGCCTTGGGGTCCAGCTGGACACCCAACTGTCGATGGAAGTGCAGATTGCCTGCACTTGCAAGACAGCGTTCTACCATCTACGGCAGGCGAAACGTCTGGCTCCCTACCTCTCCCGCTGCGAACTGGCCACGGTGATACAAGCAACGGTCATCTCGAGGCTCGATTACTGTAATGTGCTGTACATCGGCCTGCCCTTGTCGGCGATCCGGAAACTTAAGCTGGTGCAGAACGCAGCAGCGCGCCTGCTGTCGGGAGCCCCAAGATCTGCGCATGTGACCCCACTCCTGCGTGCACTGCACTGGCTTCCCATCGAATTCCGGGTCTCCTTCAAGGTGTTAGTTCTAACTTTCAAGGCCTTATATGGTTTGGGGCCAGTGTACTTGAGGGAGCGTCTTACCCCATACAAACCCAGAAGATCACTGCGCTCAGAGGGGCTTAATCTACTAGAGGTCCCTAGTATTAAGAGCTGTAGGCTGTCGAGCACCCGGCAGAGAGCATTTACAGTGGCCGCTCCGACCCTCTGGAACTCTCTGCCAGAGGAGATACGAGCACTACGGGGCTTGTTGGCTTTTCGCAAGTCTGTGAAGACTTGGTTATATAGGCAGGCATTTGGTTCCAGCTGATGCCTCCTATTTGCCAGCTGCCAACATCCCGTCCCACCATGCATTGCTTCTGCACATTGTTGCTTGCCGGGGTTATCGTGGGGGGCCCTTTGGGTATACGTCTTTTATCTGTTTTGATGTTTTTATTGATTTTATGGGCTCCAGAGAGAGCGGTCTACCAAATCGAAATTATAAATAAATAAATAAATAAATAAATCCAGAATCCAACAGGAAGGGACAGCAGAAGCTAGCACAGAAGAGATTTAAGGTGGAGCAGCCAAAGACAGGAAACAAAGATGCAGAAACACACGAAATACAATACCAATGTTCAGAATTCCACATCCACAGTCAGTCAAACGATCAGTCCAGCAGCAATCCAGAACAGGAGGCAATGACCTGGATGGCAAGAACAATGCCTTGCCAGATGCAAACTATGGTCAGGCATGTAGCTGAGGGGGGGGGGGGCTTGAGGGCTTAATGTCTCAGATGGACACATTGAGCATTGTGCCCTCTTGGTATTCTGCCCCTCCATTGAAGCCTCAGCAGCACCTATTTGCCCAGGACTCCTATGTGTAATCTTTTGCCGCCCTCCGGTGGACACATCGAGCATTGCACCACCTTGTTATTCTGTCCCTCCATTGAAGCCTCAGAGGCACATTTGGCCCAGGACTCCTACGTGTAATCCTTTGCCGCCCTCTGGTGGACACATCGAGCATTGCACCACCTTGTTATTCTGACATTGATATTTCTAGATGCAGAAAAAGCTTTTGACAATATCAACTGGGACATCACCCTTTTAATCTTAAAAGAAATGGATATGGGCTATTACTTTACAAATGCAATAAAACCAGTATCAAAAGGGAGCAAGAATTGTGGAGAATGGTCAAGAAGCCAAAAGGATGAGTTTGGATTTTGAGCGCCGGAAGGAGAGAAGGTTATAAGCCTTGTAAATAAATGAGAAACGCTTTCCCTACCTCTGTGCTTCTCGGGGGGAAAGGGGAAAGGAAGGAAACTGGAAGCAGATTTGTATTTGCGCGTACAATCGTGTCCCTGCTGCGCAGCCCCACGGCGCGTGACACCTCTAGTCTTTGGAGCCACGTTAAGAGAAAGGCAAGCATTGATTCCCGTCGTTTTGCTTTGTGCTTCAGACGATCCCGGTCCCCGCCTGAGCGCCCAGGCCCAAGCGGCAGAGGACATCCTGGACAAATACCGGAACGCCATCAAGCGCACCTGTCCCAGCGAAGGCCCCATTGTGAGCTACGACAACACAGGTGGGAGCCTCTCTCTTTCAATGGACCAGGAATGACCAAACGCAGATCAAAATATTTTCTCTCTACACCAGGGGTGCCCACACTTTTTCAGCATGCGAGCTACTTATAATAAAACCAAGTCAGAAAGATCTACCTACCTCCTCAAGGCTGGATAGGGGGCGGCGCTTGGTGGGGCCTGGCTCCGCCCCCCTCTGGCTTCAGCTCTACCAGCAGCTTCTCCAGCCTTGAGGATGGCAGTGCCAAGCCAGTGGTGGCATGGCTAGCACAAGGCTGGCTTGGCCCTGCCCTCCCCTCCTCAAGGCTGGAGAAGCTGCTGGTAGACCTGAAGCCGGGAGGGTTAGGGTTCAGCTGGAGAGGCTGCTGGTAGAGCTGGGGGAGGGGGCATGGCCTGGCCCCGCCCCCCTCTGGCTTTGGCTCTGCCAGCAGCTTCTCCAGCCTTGAGGATGGCAGTGCTAAGCCAGTGGTGGCATAGCTAGCACAAGGCTGGCTTGGCATTGCCATCCTCAAGCCTGGAGAAGCTGCTGAGAGCTCCAAAGCCAGAGGGGAGGGGCGGGGCTTGGCACAGCCTGGCTCCGCCCCCCAGCTTCCACTCTACCAGCAGCTACTCCAGGCTTGAGGATGGCAGTGCCAGGCCAGTGGTGGCATAGCTAGCACAAGGCTGGCTTGGCATTGCCATCCTCAAGCCTGGAGAAGCTGCTGGCAGCTCCAAAGCCAGAGGGGGAGGGGGAGGGGCTTGGCATGGCCTGGCTCCGCCCCCCAGCTTCCACTCTACCAGCAGCTACTCCAGGCTTGAGGATGGCAGTGCCAAGCCAGTGGTGGCATAGCTAGCACAAGGCTGGCTTGGCCCTGCTCTCCTCAAGGCTGGAGAAGCTGCTGGTAGAGCCGAAGCCGGGGAAGGGGTGGGGCTTGGTGCAGCCTGGCTCTGCCCCTTTCTGGCTTCAGCTCTACCAGCAGCTACTCCAGGCTTGGGGATGGCAGTGCCAATCCAGTGGTGGCATAGCTAGCACAAGGCTGGTTTGACCCTGCCCTCCTCAAGGCTGGAGAAGCTGCTGGTAGAGCCGAAGCCAGGGAGGGGGCGGGGCTTGGCACGGCCTGGCTCCACCCCTTTCTGGCTTCAGCTCTACCAGCAGCTACTCCAGGCTTGGGGATGGCAGTGCCAATCCAGTGGTGGCATAGCTAGGACAAGGCTGGTTTGACCCTGCCCTCCTCAGGGCTGGAGAAGCTGCTGGTAGAGCCGAAGCCGGGGAAGGGGTGGGGCTTGGTGCGGCCTGGCTCTGCCCCTTTCTGGCTTCAGCTCTACCAGCAGCTACGCCAGGCTTGGGGATGGCAGTGCCAATCCAGTGGTGGCATAGCTAGGACAAAGCTGGTTTGACCCTGCCCTCCTCAAGGCTGGAGAAGCTGCTGGTAGAGCCGAAGCCGGGGAAGGAGTGGGGCTTGGTGCGGCCTGGCTCTGCCTCTTTCTGGCTTCAGCTCTACCAGCAGCTACGCCAGGCTTGGGGATGGCAGTGCCAATCCAGTGGTGGCATAGCTAGGACAAAGCTGGCTTGACCCTGCCCTCCTCAAGGCTGGAGAAGCTGCTGGTAGAGTCGAAGCCGGGGAAGGAGTGGGGCTTGGTGCGGCCTGGCTCTGCCCCTTTCTGGCTTCAGCTCTACCAGCAGCTACGCCAGGCTTGGGGATGGCAGTGCCAATCCAGTGGTGGCATAGCTAGGACAAAGCTGGTTTGACCCTGCCCTCCTCAAGGCTGGAGAAGCTGCTGGTAGAGCTGAAGCCTGGGAGGGGGCGGGGCTTGGCACGGCCTGGCTCCACCCCTTTCTGGCTTCAGCTCTACCAGCAGCTACGCCAGGCTTGGGGATGGCAGTGCCAATCCAGTGGTGGCATAGCTAGGACAAAGCTGGTTTGACCCTGCCCTCCTCAAGGCTGGAGAAGCTGCTGGTAGAGCTGAAGCCAGGGAGGGGGCGGGGCTTGGCACGGCCTGGCTCCACCCCTTTCTGGCTTCAGCTCTACCAGCAGCTACGCCAGGCTTGGGGATGGCAGTGCCAATCCAGTGGTGGCATAGCTAGGACAAAGCTGGTTTGACCCTGCCCTCCTCAAGGCTGGAGAAGCTGCTGGTAGAGCATTCAGTAAACCACTTTTTAACCATTGAAATGGATGGTGCAGAGTCCCCATTGTATTTATCAAGCTTAGCCTTGGTTTGAGTGATGGTTTTTTTCTGCGATAAATAATGCTTAATGAGCACACAAAATTCACTTTTATCTATTTTCTCCTCAAACTACGCGGTAGTCTGCTATCGATGGCTGTCAAACACAAACTAAATGACGCAGCTTGTTCAAATTTTGACAGGAGTCAACTGACAGATGCCTGTTGACAGGAGCAGTGTCGCCCTTTCAGTTCAGAGGCGGGAAATTCAAAAAGTCACGGACTTATTGACCCGCCCTCGTAAATAAAATAAATAAACGGAGGAAGGAAAGCAAGAGCCACAGGACAAAATACAAACCCAGGCAACGCTAGTATTTTAACATGCAATCTGGCAGAGCTAACCCTGTGGCGGATGTGTTTAGATGCCATCGGAGACGGAGAGAGCATCCACGACTCTCCTCGGGAGGATGCCTTGCAGAACATCTCTGCGGATGACCTTCCGGACTCGGCCAGCCAGGCAGCCCAACCCCAGGATTCGGCCTTTTCCTACCGGTAACTTCCTCACCCGTGTATATTTGTGAGCAGGGATAGATCCGAACGTCGCTGTAGACTCCTGGGAGGGGGAAACTCTTGCAGGAAAGAAGTCCAAAGCATCCAATTTGGTCGAGTTCGGGTTCCCGCTCAGCCTTTCGTTTCCCGACAGGGATGCCAAGAAGAAGCTACGCCTCGCCCTGTGTTCGGCCGACTCCGTGGCCTTCCCCATGTTGTCCCACTCGACGCGCAACGGGCTTCCAGACCACACCGACCCCGAAGGTAAGCCATAAAGTCTTTCACTCACACGACACTCGCCGATGTTGTGAGATAGCAAGAAAGAATGATCGTGAATTACATTTGATGTTTGTTTTATTGTGATTTGTTGTTTGGGCTTGGCCTCATGTGAGCCGCCCCGAGTGCCCATTGGGGAGATGGTGGCGGGGCATAAATAACATTTAATAATAATTAATAATAATAATAAAGAAACTTTTTCCAAGTTTTTTTATGATAGAACCAATTAAGAAATGATATTTATAACCCAGGAACAAAAACCATGTTGCATTGTGTTATCTGAGTGTATCAGAGGAATCAGAAGGAATGTAATAATAATAATAATAATAATAATAATCTCTATTTCTCTATATCAGTGCTGTCCAACTTCTACGGGGTCCAGGGCCGGATAAAAGGTCACTGATGACCTAGGGGGCCGCTCGGCCCCGCCCCCAGGCCCCGCCCCCAACCCCAGGCCCCGCCCCTCCTAAAACGGCTGAAAAAGGGCAGAAGGCGGCGTCAAGAGCAGCGCGTCACAGGCCTGGCGTGACGCGCTGCCCCTTGGCACCGCCTACTCCTCCTTTTCGGCGCCCCCCCCCTTCCTAGGGCGGAGGGCGCCGGGAGGAGTAGGCGGCGCCAAGGGGCAGCGCGTCACGCCAGGCCTGTGACGCGCTGCTCTTGTCGCCGCCTTCTGCCCTTTTTCGGCGCGCACCCCCTCCGCCCTAGGAAGGGGTGGGGCGCCGAAAAAGAGGAGTAGGCGGTGCCAGGAGCAGCGCGTCACGCCAGGCCTCTGACGCGGCTCTTGGCGCCGCCTACTCCTCCTTTCGGCGCCCTCCGCCCTAGGAAGGGAGGGGCGCCGAAAAAGGAGGAGTAGGCGGTGCCAGGGAGCAGCGTCACGCCAGGCCTGTGACGCGCTGCTGTTGGCGCCGCCTTGCTGCCCTTTTCGCGCTCCCGCCCTAGGTAGGGAGGGGCGCCCGGAGGAGGAGCTAGCTCTCTTCCTCCTCCCTGCCCCGCCTCCCCCTCCCCCCCGGCCGCCATTTTTTAAAAAAAATCGATTTTTTTCAAATTTAAAAATGGCGGCTGAGGGCATAGGTGGGGCCGTGTCCAACAGGCTACGGGGCCGGATGCGGCCCCGGGGCCGCCAGTTGGACAGCCCTGCTCTATATATAATAAAGCGGAATGTTTGTTTGTATGTTTGTATGTATGTGGCAGCGTTCTGATTGGCTCCCGGCCTCTACATTCTGACACCATGATTGGTTGCCAGTGAGGGAGTATTTGCATAACGCCTCTAATTGGCCAGCCAACACGAACATTCCGACACTCTAAACTGGCAGACCCTCATCCAATTACCAAAAAAGAACAAACTAGGCACACAGAGCCCACATGACCCATTCTACGTCCTGGTGCAGTTTCAAATAGGATGAACCATGGATGATGGGCCTTGAAGTACCTCCACTCACTTCCCTAGGCCACTCCAACCTTCATCCAATGACTGATCCAGACTAAACTTGGCACACATAACCGCTATGACCCCCTTTCTGTCCTGGTGAAGTTTGGGGGAGGACAGACAACGGATTATGAGATTTGTAGTACTTTCACACCATTCGGTTCCCACAGACCTCTGTGGCCCCCAACAAAGACTGATGAAGAACATACTTACCACACAGAGCCCCCCATGACCCACACCACATCCTACTCCAGTTTGGAAGACATTGGACCACAGATGATGGGACTTGAATTACCTTCACTCACTTCCTGAGACCACTGCGAGCCAAATAAACAACTGAGAAGGACCAACCTTGGCACACAATGCCTTTCTCAATTAACCCGGGCAGGGCCGGGTTCCCAAGCAAGTAATAATCTACCGTATTTTTCGCACCATAAGACGTAGTTTTTTTCCTCCCAAAGTAGGAGGAAAAATCAGCCGCGTCTTATGGAGCGAAGAGGGGGGGGGAGGCGATAGTAAGCCTTTCCCTTGGCCGCCTCCTCCTCGGTCCCGCCTCCTCCTCTGCCTCCGCCACCGCCCGGCTCCGCCGCCCGGCTCCGCCGCTGCCACCTCCCGCCGCCCGCCGCCTCCGCCCGCCGCCGCCTCCGCCTGCCGCCGTTCCCTCTGCCTCCCTAGCCCGCGACGGCGGCGAGGGAGGCAGAGGTAGGCGGCGGGGGCGGAGGTGGCGGAGGCGGCGGGCGGCAGAGGCGGCGGGCGGCGGAGCCGGGAGGGCGGAGCCGGGCGGCGAGGAGGCGGAGGAGGGGAGGAGGAGGCGGGACCGAGGAGGAGGCGGCCAAGGAAAGGCTTAGGGATGGCGGAGGCGCCGAGGAGGGTCCACCCTTCCAGGTGGGCAGGCCGCGCTTCAAGCAGGCAAGCGCCGGGCCCACTTTTTGGCCCAAAATATTTTTTTCCAATTTTCCTCTTCTGAAATCTAGGTGCGTCTTACCAGCAGGTGCGCCTTATGGTGCGAAAAATACGGTACTTCATAACTGTTATTTTGCTAATGTTATGAATCGTCATGTAAACATCTGATATACAGGATGTATTTCCATTCACTGGACCAAATTTGGCACAAATACCCGATGCGCCCAAATTTGAGTACTGGTGGAGTTGGCGGGGATTGATTTTGTCATTTGGGAGTTGTACTTGCTGGGATTTATAGTTCACCTACAATCAAAGAGCATTCTGAACTCCACCAACAATGGAGTTGAACCAAACTTGGCACACAGCACTCCCAAGACCAACAGAAAATACACGAACAGTTTGGTTGGCATTGACCTTGAGTTTTGGAGTTGTGGTTCACCTACATCCAGAGAGCACTGTAGGACTCAAAGCAATGATGGATGTGGACCAAATTTGGCACGGATACTTAATATGCCCAAATGTGAACACTGGTGGAATTTGGGGAAAATAGAGCTTGACATTTGGGAGTTGTAAATAGCATTCTGAATCCCACCAATGATAGAATTGGGCCAACCTTCCCACACAGAACCCTCCTGCCTGCATTTATTTATTTATTTATTTACGACATTTATATGCCGCCTTTCTCACCCCGAAGGGAACTCAGAGCTTACAAGTAAAATGTAAATGCAATATATTATATTATTGCCATAGCACAATTTTAAAATTATATATTACATTGTACTATAACATTATACTGTAATATTATTAATAATATTACAGTATAAAATATATAATAATAATATATTATTATATTATATTAGCGTTTTATCTATATATATAAAAAGAGAGCTGTCATCCTGAGTAGCCTATAGACCGCAAAACCACACAAGGCAGACACGCCAAACCAGGCCACATACACACACAACCCAACGAGGTATGTTTACCACCCGAAAAATACAAACACAGTCAAAAATACAAAAAACAAATGGACTACAACTCCCATGATCCCCGCAACACAGCGCATTAGCGTGGGAAATAATTCGCGCGTGCACAAACCGCTTTTCCTTCCTCCTCCTCCCCCCCGCCACCACGGAGAAAAGGAGGGCCCGCCATCTTCCCAAAGGCCCGCAGCTCGACTGCTGCCTCGGCCTACCCTACCTGTCCCCTGCTTCGCCGAGGACAGCGCGCCTCCCTCCTCCTTTTAGGTCTTCATCAGCCAGCACCGTCACCAGGGAATGGCTGGCAGCGGCACTAGCTGATGAAGACCTAAATGGAGGAAGGAGGCCTGCTGTCCTCCGCGAAGCCGCGGCCTCGATTGGTGTCGCGGCCTGGGTTCCAGGAGCTCGATTACTGCCTCTGGCCGGCCTCCCTCTCTCCTCCTCCTGACCCAAACACCAGCCAGCGGGGTGAGTGTCTGTCTGGTTGCACCGCCGCTGGCTGGCACAGATACAAAAGGAGGAGGCGGTCCCGCCAACTTCGGCAAAGCCAGGGCCTCCATTGGTGGTGCAGCCCGGCCGCGCTCTCGCCTCCGCCGGCCTCAAAAACAGACCTGGCCGGGGGGGGGGGTGTCTCCGTGGAGTGGCCCCGAGAAGGAAGGAAAAAGGAAGGATAACAGGGAGGGAGGGGAGGAGAAAGGAAGGGAACGATAGAAGGAGGGAAGGAAGGTAGGATGGATGGAAGGTAGAAAGGAGGGGGGGAGAAAAAGGAAAACTAGCAGGAAGGAATGGAGGGGAGGAGCTGGGCAGGACTGGATGGCCTTTGGGGGTCCTTTCCAAATCTATATATTTATTTATCATTCATACATCTACACACAAACACAGGCAGTCCCCAAGTTACAAACATCCCACTTAGAAACGACTCATACTTAGGAACACAGCTGGATTGGATGGCTTTTAGGGGTTGCAGGTCATTTTATTGTGCTTTCTTACTACGCCACAGCAACGCGTGGCTGGGTCAGCTTCTACTAGTTGTAAGACGTATTATCTTATATTGTACTAGCGGCGGCGTGGCGACGGCCCTGCCCCCAAAAGTAAGATTTTTGGGAAAGGCATTCTTACTTTCCAAACACGGTTGTATTATATTATATTGTACTAGCTTGGGGACCCGGCCCTGCCCGGGTTATTTGAGAAAGGCATTGTGTGCCAAGGTTGGTTCCTATTAGATGTTTAAGTGGCTTGCAGGAAGTTAGTGAAGGTACTGCAAGTCCCATCGGCCATGGTCCATCCCCCTCCCAACAGCTCTGCGTGCCACGTTTGGTCTTGACCATTCATTGGATGAGGGTCGCAGCGGGCTCGGAAGGTGAGTGACGGTACTGCAAGTCCCATCATCCATGGTCCACCCTCCTTCAAATGGCACCAGGATGTAGAGTGGGTCATGAGGGCTCAGTGTGGCAAGTTTGGTCTGTATTGGTCATTAGATGAGGGTCACAGTGCTCTTAGGAAGTGAGTGAAGGTACTTGAGGTCCCGTCATCCATGGTCTGTCCCACACAAACCTGCACCAGGATGTAGAGTGGATCATGAGGGGTCTGTGTGCCAGGTTTGGTCTGGATCAGTCATTGGATTAGGTTTGCAGGAACTTTGGGAAGTGAGTGAAGGTACTTCAAGTCCCATCATGCATGGTCTGCCCTCCTCCTAACTGAACCAGGATGTAAAGTGGGTCATGGGGACTCTGTGTGCCAAGTTTGGTCTTGATCATTCAGTGTATGAGGGTGGCAGGGGTCTGGGGAAGTGATTGGAGGTACTTAAAGTCCCATCATCCATGGTCTGCCCTCCTTCAAACTGCTCAAAAGCTATTCAGGTAAGCAAATAAGCACAGTAGGCTAATTGTAGTAAAATCAATTAATTAAGTAACAATAATATGTGTATCAGTCTCCACTATGGGGTACATAAACAAATACAAGTGGATAAACCACAAGAGCAATGTCGCTATTCAGCAGTATAAATGCAATTACAGCAATGTCGCTATACAGCAATATAAGCACAATTACATGAAATCAAATGCATAATAGCAGATTCAATATAAACAATAGAGAAGTCATATGAACAGCAAGGAAAATATCTGTCCTTCCTGTTGGTGGAGGCAGTTCAAAAAGACATGTTTTTAGTACCGCAATGGGAATAGATGAACCGTCAGTATGGGAGGATTCTCCGGGTGTTCCAAGTCAAGCGGGAGAGGAAGGCTGGTGACGCAAAATGAGTCCAAAATGCTAAGGCGCATGCGCGGACATGCGCAGTGACACGCCGCTAGTAGTTCTGGGCGTCGTAGTCCAGCCGGGACTGCTCTGGGTGCCGAACTCGTCTGCGCATGCGTGGGGAAGCGCGCAATGGCGGCCCCCAAGGGAAGAGTTTCAGGTAGGTAGTTCGGGAAGAGTTTCAGGGCGTCCTAAGAGTGAAGGGTTGACTGGCGAATGCCTGGATAGATGTAAAGGGGTCCACTGTTCACTGGGTGGGTGAAGACAGCGGAAAAAGGGTTGCAACCGTCATCCCTTCAATTGCGCCTTCCCACGCATGCGCAGACGAGTTCGGCACCCAGAGCAGTCCCGGCTGGACTACGACGCCCAGAACTACTAGCGGCGTGTCACTGCGCATGTCCGCGCATGCGCCTTAGCATTTTGGACTCATTTTGCGTCACCAGCCTTCCTCTCCCGCTTGACTTGGAACACCCGGAGAATCCTCCCATACTGACGGTTCATCTATTCCCATTGCGGTACTAAAAACATGTCTTTTTGAACTGCCTCCACCAACAGGAAGGACAGATATTTTCCTTGCTGTTTATATGACTTCTCTATTGTTTATATTGAATCTGCTATTATGCATTTGATTTCATGTAATTGTGCTTATATTGCTGTATAGCTTATTGCTGTAATTGCATTTATACTGCTGAATAGCCATTGCTCTTGTGGTTTATCCACTTGTATTTGTTTATGTACCCCATAGTGGAGACTGATACACATATGTATTGTTACTTAATTAATTGATTTTACTACAATTAGCCTACTGTGCTTATTTGCTTACCTGAATAGCTTTTGAGCTTACACACTACGGTGTTGCCCCCTGTTTTTTTCTTCTCCTTCAAACTGCACCAGGATGTAGAGTGGGTTTTGTGTGCCAAGTGTGGTCTGTATTGGGCATTGAATGAGAGTCACAGTGCTCTCAGGAAGTGAGTGAAGGTACTTCAAGGCCCATCATCCGTGGTCCGTCTCACACAAACTGCACCAGGATGTAGAGTGGGTCATGAGGGCTCTGTGTGTCAGGTTTGGTCTTGATCAGTCATTGGATGAGAGTTGCAGTGGTCTCGGGAGGTGAGTGGAGGTACTTCAAGTCCCATCATCCATGGTCTGCCCTCCTCCAAACTGCACCAGGATGTAGAGTGGGTCTTGAGGGTTCTGTGTGCCAAGTTTGGTCTTATTCTCTCATTGTTTGGGGTCACAAAGGGGTCGCAAAGTGTTTTGGTCTGAAACTCTCACCATGCCTGACCGCCTCAGGCCTTTTCCTGACCCCCTCTGCCACTTTAGAGCGCCAGAATGTTTGTGTTGGCGACTGCCTCAGGCCTCTGCCTTATCCTCCTCTGCCAGTTTAGAGGGTCGGAATGTTCATGTTGGCTGGCCAATAGAGGCGTTATGCAAATACTCCCTCACTGGCAACCAATCATGTTGTCAGAATGTAGAGGCCGGGAGCCAATCAGAACGCTGCCACATACATACATACAAACATACAAACCCACAAACTTTCTGCTTTATATAGAGATAGAGATTACTGCTTCGAAGGGACACACTGGCGTGAGCCTCCGCTCCAACCTCACATGCTCTCCCTCGACCCCACACCTGCTCTCCCTGCTTGGGAGTCTCAGAAATAGTCCTCCCCTTGGCTGAGAGGCCTGCCAATCACAGCAGAGAAGGGCTTTAGGTGGGAAGATTCACTGTGTTTCCAAAAAGGAAGAGAAGGGCAGGTGGTGAGATCTCCAGCCTTCTCTGCCAAAGGGGTTCCTCAGACCAGTCTTTCTCAACCAGTGTGCCGTGGCACACTAGTGTGCCGTGACGGACCTCCTGCTGTGCCGCGAGAAAAGCTCTGCCCCCTTTCCTCCCCCCCCCCCCTCCTGCCGAACTCCTGCTGCTTGGGGTTGGAGGAAGGGCCGGGCAGTGGCGAAGAAAAAGAAGGGACCGGGGCGCCACCTCCTTCAGCCGTTTCCCCAGCCAGCCTCCAATCCGCCATGACTCCTACCATGACTCTTGCCCTTGCTCGCTGAAGCCGTGTGGAGGAGGAGCCCCGCCCTCTGAAGCCCGTCCACCGCTCATGCTCCTCCTCTGTAGGAGAGCTGAAGCTGGGGGGGGGGGGACGGCGAGGCCTGTAGGAGAGCTGAAGCTGGGGGGAGGGGTGGGGCATGGCGTAGCCTGGCTCTGCCCCCGGCTTCGGCACTCCCAGCAGCTGCTCCAGCCTTGAGGGGACAGTGCCAAGCCAACATTGTGCTGGCTCTGGCACAGCTGGCTTGGCACTGCCCCCTCAAGACTGGAGCAGCTGCTGGGAGAGGTGAAGCCGGGGGTAGGGGGCAGGGCATGGCGCAGCCTGGCTCCACCACCTCCCCGGCTTCGGCACTCCCAGCAGCTGCTCCCAGCAGGCCACCATCCCCCAGCCGTTCTTTACTGTGTTAGAGTGTCATTTTGTGTCATTTTGGTTGGTGGTGCGCCCCCAGATTTTTTTAATGTTAAAAGTGTGCCGCAGCTCAAAAAAGGTTGGGAAACACTGCCTCAGACCATCAGAAATATATGATTTCTGGTGGTCTTTGGGGACCCCTCTGAAACCACCCTCACGACGGGTTGAGAAATACTGCTGAGGGATAATAATAGCAATCTGCAAAAGTCCAAAGGGGAATTGTTGGGACTCAAACAATTCGTCCACAGTATGTTGTAATCGCGCCGTTCTGTCTTCTCTGGGATTCCCAACCAGACAACGAAATCGTGTGCTTCCTAAAAGTCCAGTTGGCGGAAGCCATCAACCTTCAGGACAAGAACCTGATGGCCCAGCTCCAGGAGACCATGCGTTGCGTCGGCCGCTTCGACAACCGGACTTGCTGCAAACTGTTGGCCTCCATTGCTGAGGATTACAGGTGAGACCTTTCATAGAGAGCTTTATTTGGGATTGTTTGGAGATCAAATCAAATCATAAATTCAAAATCCTTCTGGTCCCCTGCGTTTCGCATAAAAGGATAAGTAATAATAGCCTACGTGGAAGCATGCTATTATGCCAGGGCAACGAAAAGCAGTGCCAAAGGGGGTGAAGCCCCAGTACGGGAGGAGGAGAGGTGCCTCGCCACCCGGAGAAGCTTGCCCAGATTCTCCGGCAGCCAGTGATGGAGGTCCCCCGGTCCCCTCTTTGCCCGTGCACTCTAAAGATGCCCCTTGCGCCTGCACAGGGAGATGGTGGGCCGGACGGTGCATGCGCACGGCCGGGATCTTCGCACTCTGCTGCACGCGCCACCAGATCTCTTCGTCTTTGTAGGGAGAGGGCGGGATGGCAGGGGCATGCGCATGACCGGGATCTTCACACGCTGCTGCGCGCGTCATCAGATTTCTTGTTCTGCGTAGGGAGAGGGCGGGCTGGCATGCGCATGACCGGGATCTTCACACGCTGCTGAGCATGCCACCAGATCTCTTCATCTGCGTAGGGAGAGGGCAGGGCGACAGGCACATGCGCATGACCGGGATCTTCACACGCTGCTGAGCATGCCACCAGATCTCTTCGTCTGCGTAGGGAGAGGGTGGGCCGGCAGGCGCATGCGCATGACCGGGATCTTCACACGCTGCTGCACACGCCACCAGATCTCTTCGTCTGCGTAGGGAGAGGGTGGGCCTGGCAGGCACATGCGCATGACCGGGATCTTCACATGCTGCTGCGCATGTCACCAGATCTTTTCATCTGCGTAGGGAGAGGGCGGGACAGCATGCGCATGCCCGGGCTCTTCACACGCTGCTGCATGTGCCACCAGATCTCTTCGTCTGCGTAGGGAGAGGGTGGGCCGGCAGGCGCATGCGCATGACCGGGATCTTCACACGCTGCTGCACACGCCACCAGATCTCTTCGTCTGCGTAGGGAGAGGGTGGGCCTGGCAGGCGCATGCGCATGACCGGGATCTTCACATGCTGCTGCGCATGCCACCAGATCTTTTCATCTGCGTAGGGAGAGGGCGGGACGGCATGCGCGTGCCCGGGCTCTTCACATGCTGCTGCATGTGCCATCAGATCTCTTCGTCTGCGTAGGGAGAGGGTGGCCTGGCAGGCGCATGTGCATGACCGGGATGTTCACACGCTGCTGGGCACGCCATCAGATTTCTTGTTCTGAATAGGGAGAGGGTGGGCCAGCAGACGCATGCGCACAACTGGGATCTTTGCACGCTGCTGTGCGCGCCATCAGATTTCTTTGTCGTGGCTGCTAGGGAGGAGGATCGACCCCCTCCATGGCACTTCCGAGCGGCTGAGGCACCATCTCCTGCTCTGCATAAATGCCAGGAGGTGGATCCATGCGTTGGGCGCCTCCCCCGACTCCTCTTGGCCCATGGGCAGAGCGCATGCGTGGTCTGCCTCGGCCCCGGTGACTCTCCCCGCTCGAGGAGAAGCCTGGGTTTGGTGAGGCTGGGCAGGATTATTATTTGGTGGGGCAACGCTATCCAAGAGCCAGATAAAATCATCAAAAGAGCCAGTTTTGGCTCGTGAGCCATAGGTTCCCAACCCCTGGTCTAGATTAAGCATGGGCAAACTTTGGCCCTCTGGGTGTTTTGGACTTCAACTCCCACAATTAGTAACAGTTGGGAATTGTGGGAGTTGAAGTCCAAAACACCTGAAGGGCCAAAGTTTGCCCATGCCTGGTCTAGATTGAGTTTGCTGCCTTCTGCATGCCATAATATGCTCGATATGCTTTCTTTCCCTCCAGGAAAAGGGCCCCGTACATTGCGTACCTGACCCGCTGCCGCCAGGGCCTCCAGACCACCCAGGCCCACCTGGAAAGGCTGCTGCAGCGCGTCTTGCGGGACAAGGAGGTGGCCAACCGCTACTTCACCACCGTCTGCGTGCGGCTGCTGCTGGAGAGCAAGGAGTCCAAAATACGGGAGTTCATTCAAGGTGACGGCGCCACGTAGCTTTGCGAAAGTCCCTGCGCAGTATGTGGGTGAAGGAGGCTCGCTGTGAATCGTATTGGGGGAAGCAAGGATTAGATAGACAATAAAATCAGCTTAACCTGTGAACAGAGATTCGGAAGGGACCTCCAAGGGCCATCTAGTCCATCCCCATTTTGCCGTATGGGACGGCACCATCGGATCTCTCCCAATCAGTCTTTGTTTACAGACTTCCAGGAAATCCTCAAGTTGGAAGCGACCCCGAAAGGTCATTCGATCCAACTTCGGACAGATGGCCATTCAGCCATAGATATGATAGATAGATAGATAGATAGATAGATAGATAGGAAGTAGAAGGACCCCCAGAGCCATCCAGTCCAGCCCCTTCTTTCTGCACAAAGGCACCACCCGATCTCTCCCGACAGATGGCCATCCAGCCATAGATATGATAGGAAGTAGGGACCCCCAGAGCCATCCAGTCCAGCCCCTTCTTTCTGCCACAAAGGCACCACCCGATCTCTCCCGACAGATGGCCATCCAGCCATAGATATGATAGATAGGAAGTAGAAGGACCCCCAGAGCCATCCAGTCCAGCCCCCTTCTTTTTGCACAAAGGCACTACCTGATCTCTCCCAACAGATGGCCATATAGCCATAGATTAGATAGATAGATAGATAGATAGATAGATATAAACGAGAACCCGCAGAGCTATCCAGTCCATCCCCTTCTTTCTACCCCAGAGGAAGACACCACCTGATCTCTCCTGACAGATGACCATCCAGTCATAGATAAGATAGATAGATAGGAATGGGAAGGACCCTGAGAGCCATCCAGTCCAGCCTCCTTCTTTCTGCTTCACGACCCCCAGTGAAGGAGATTCCATTGAATTGGTAACGATTAAGACGACTGAACGGATAAGGACTGAATATGACATCGTTTTTAATTTTTTTTTATTGTTCATTGTTTTATTGCTTCAATGTCTTTGATGTTTTTTTGTAATTTAATGTTTTTATTCTATTGATATGTGTATTTAGTATACACTGTTCGCCGCCCTGAGTCGCCTTTGGGCCGATATGGACGGGGTAGAAATGATGTAAATAAATAAAATAAATCAATTAGACTCGGGGAAAGCCTATTCCTCTGACCATCAGGACATTCTTCCTAAGGACGGGCGGGGAAAGAGGACTCGTAAAAGAGAAACAATATAGTTTGAAACATATACTGATCCGAGGTATGGAAAGAGGAATTAAATCGTAATGGGAAGCACGTAGAACAGGGCTGCCCAGGAAGTCGATTGCGATCGACCAGTCAATTGTGGGACCGAAAGAGGTGGATGGCAGCCGGATGGGGCGCTTCTGCTCTGCGCGCGCGCACCTTCCGCCCGCGCGCACCTTTCACGCTGCACACCGTCCACGTTTGCTTCCGGACGTGAAGCAGGGTGCTCCTCTCTCTCACCGGCAGTGGAGGCTCCAGGATTGCTTCCGGATGAGAGAGAGGCAGGCGGAGCTCCGCCCCCTCCCTGGCTTCAGCTCTACCAGCAGCTTCTCCAGCCTTGAGGAGGGCAGGGCCAAGCCAGCCTTGTGCTAGCTATGACACCACTGGATTGGCCCTGCCCTCCTCAAGGCTGGAGAAGCTGCTGGAAGAGTTGAAGCCAGAGGGGGCGGAGCCAGGCTGGGCCAAGCCCCGTCCCCGGCTCCAGCTCAACCAGCAGCTTCTCCAGCCTTGAGGAGGGCAGTGCCAAGCCAGCCTTGTGCTAGCTATGACACCACTGGATTGGCCCTGCCCTCCTCAAGGCTGGAGAAGCTGCTAGTAGAGTTGAAGCCAGAGGGGTGGAGCCAGGCTGGGCCAAGCCCCCCCCGCTTCAGCTCTACCAGCAGCTTCTCCAGCCTTGAGGAGGGCAGGGCCAAGCCAGCCTTGTGCTAGCTATGACACCACTGGATTGGCTCTGCCATCCTCAAGGCTGGAGAAGCTGCTGGAAGAGTTGAAGCCAGAGGGGGTGGAGCCAGGCTGGGCCAAGCCCCGTCCCCGGCTCCAGCTCTACCAGCAGCTTCTCCAGCCTTGAGGAGGGCAGGGCCAAGCCAGCCTTGTGCTAGCTATGCCACCACTGGATTGGCTCTGCCATCCTCAAGGCTGGAGAAGCTGCTGGTAGAGTTGAAGCCAGAGGGGGTGGAGCCAGGCTGGGCCAAGCCCCGTCCCCGGCTTCAGCTCTACCAGCAGCTTCTCCAGCCTTGAGGAGGGCAGGGCCAAGCCAGCCTTGTGCTAGCCATGACACCACTGGATTGGCTCTGCCATCCTCAAGGCTGGAGAAGCTGCTGGAAGAGTTGAAGCCAGAGGGGTGGAGCCAGGCTGGGCCAAGCCCCCTCCCCTGCTTCAGCTCTACCAGCAGCTTCTCCAGCCTTGAGGAGGGCAGGGCCAAGCCAGCCTTGTGCTAGCTATGCCACCACTGGATTGGCTCTGCCATCCTCAAGCCTGGAGAAGCTGCTGGTAGAGCTGAAGCCAGAGGGGCAGAGCCAGGCCGCACCAAGCTCGCCCCTCCCTGGCTTCAGCTCTACCAGCAGCTTCTCCAGCCTTGAGGAGGGCAGGGCCAAGCCAGCCTTGTGCTAGCTTTGCCACCACTGGATTGGCTCTGCCATCCTCAAGCCTGGGGAAGCTGCTGGTAGAACTGAAGCCAGAGGGGGCGGAGCCAGACTGCACCAAGCCCCGCCCCCTCCCCCGGCTTCAACTCTACCAGCAGCTTCTCCAGCCTTGAGGAGGGCAGGGCCAAGCCAGCCTTGTGCTAGCTTTGCCACCACTGGATTGGCTCTGCCATCCTCAAGCCTGGGGAAGCTGCTGGTAGAACTGAAGCCAGAGGGGGCGGAGCCAGGCCGCACCAAGCCCCACCCCCTCCCCGGCTTCAGCTCTACCAGCAGCTTCTCCAGCCTTGAGGAGGGCAGGGCCAAGCCAGCCTTGTGCTAGCTATGCCACCACTGGCTTGGCCCTGCCCTCCTCAAGCCTGGAGAAGCTGCTGGTAGAGCTGAAGCCGTGCCAAGCCCCGCCCCCTCCCCCGGCTTCGGCTCTACCAGCAGCTTCTCCAGCCTTGAGGAGGGCAGGGCCAAGCCAGCCTTGTGCTAGCTATGCCACCACTGGCTTGGCCCTGCCCTCCTCAAGCCTGGAGAAGCTGCTGGTAGAGCTGAAGCTGGGGAGGGGGCGGGGCTTGGCGCGGCCTGGCTCCGCCCCCCTCTGGCTTCAGCTTCTCCAGCCTTGAGGATGGCATTGGAAATAGGAACGTTTACACGTATGCGGTGGGACTATGATAAGGTACAAATAATATTATTTCCTTCTGCAAAGACTTCCAGAAGCTGACGGCGGCCGACGACAAGACGGCCCAAGTGGAAGACTTCCTGCAGTTCCTGTACGGGGCGATGGCGCAGGACGTCATCTGGCAGAACGCGAGCGAGGAGCAGCTGCAGGACGCCCAGCTGGCCATCGAGCGCAGCGTCATGAACCGCATCTTCAAGCTGGCCTTCTACCCCAACCAGGACGGGGACATCCTGCGGGACCAGTGAGTTGGCTCCCCTTGGACCTTGGAAGACGATTCCCTCTTCTTGCGCCACTTAATGTTCACATTCCTCCCTTCCAGGCTCCTCCATGATCACATCCAGAGGTTATCGAAAGTTGTGACGGCCAACCATAAAGCGCTTCAGATCCCAGAGGTAAGCGCTCTGGCCTCTTCGATGGCAAACCCGCGTCTTGGTTCATGAATAATCGTGATAATATTATCCCAGTTGAGGTCTGATCAAAGCAGAAGAGAGCAGCGCAATGGCTTCTCCCAGTCATTATTATATTATTGTAGCAAAATAATAGGGTTGCACTATTTACAAGAACAAGGTTTCCACAACGCAAAGTTCTTTATACTTCCTCCTTTGCTTCCTCACTGGGCTTCTTTCTCATGCAGATAGAACAGCTTCGCTCTCACAGAGCTTCCTTACACACCAAAGTTACACAGTAGCTTTACACACAGCAGCCTTCGCACTGGAGCTTCACACACAATGGCCTTCACCCTGGAACTTCCTCTCACCGGAGCTTTTCATACTGAGGCCTTTCTCCCACTGAGGCCTCTCTCCAACTGACGCCTCTTTCACACTGAGGTGAACTAACACTGGGGCTTACCTCACACTGAGGCCTTTCTCCCACTGAGGCCTTCTCCCAGAGGCCTCTCTCCAACTGACACTTCTCTCACACTGAGGTGAACTAACACTGAGGACTTTTTACCACTGAGGCCTCTCTCCAACTGACGCCTCTTTCACACTGAGGTGAACTAACTCCAAGGCCTACCTCACACTGAGGCGTGCCTCACACTGAAGCCTAACTCCAACTGACCCCTCTTTCACACTGAGGTGAACTAACACTGGGGCTTACCTCACACTGAGGCCTTTCTCCCACTGAGGCCGTCTCCAGAGAGGCCACTCTCCAACTGACACTTCTCTCACACTGAGGTGAACTAACACTGAGGACTTTTTACCACTGAGGCCTCTCTCCAACTGACGCCTCTTTCACACTGAGGTGAACTAACACCGAGGCCTACCTCACACTGAGGCGTGCCTCACACTGAAGCCTAACTCCAACTGACCCCTCTTTCACACTGAGGTGAACTAACACTGGGGCTTACCTCACACTGAGGCCTTTCTCCCACTGAGGCCTTCTCCCAGAGGCCACTCTCCAACTGACACTTCTCTCACACTGAGGTGAACTAACACTGAGGACTTTTTACCACTGAGGCCTCTCTCCAACTGACGCCTCTTTCACACTGAGGTGAACTAACACCGAGGCCTACCTCACACTGAGGCGTGCCTCACACTGAAGCCTAACTCCAACTGACCCCTCTTTCACACTGAGGTGAACTAACACTGAGGCCTACCTCACACTGAGGCCTTTCTCCTACTGAGGCCTTCTCCCATAGGCCTCTCTCCAACTGACGCCTCTCTCACACTGAGGTGAACTAACACTGAGGCCTACCTCACACTGAGGCCTTCTCCCAGAGGCCTCTCAACTGACGCCTCTCACACTGAGGTGAACTAACACTGAGGCCTACCTCACACTGAGGCCTTCTCTCCGAGGCCTCTCTCCAAATGATGCCTCTCTCACCCTGAGGTGAACTAACACTGAGGCCTTTCTCCCACTGAGGCCTTCTCCCACTGAGGCCTCTCTCCAAGTGACGCCTCTTTCACACTGAGGTGAACTAACACTGAGGCCTTTTTACCACTGAGTCCTTTCTCCCTCTGACGCCTCTCTCACAGTGACGTGAACTAACACTGAGGCCTACCTCACACTGAGGCGTGCCTCACACTGAAGCCTAACTCCAACTGACCCCTCTTTCACACTGAGGTGAACTAACACTGAGGCCTACCTCACACTGAGGCCTTTCTCCTACTGAGGCCTTCTCCCAAAGGCCTCTCTCACACTGAGGTGAACTAACACTGAGGCTTACCTCACACTGAGGCCTTTCTCCCACGGAGGCCTTCTCCCATAGGCCTCTCTCCAACTGACGCCTCTCTCACACTGAGGTGAACTAACACTGAGGCCTTTTTCCCACTGAGGCCTTCTCCCACTGAGGCCTTCTCCCAGAGGCCTCTCTCCAACTGACGCTTCTCTCACACTGAGGTGAACTAACACTGAGGCCTTTTTACCACTGAGGCCTTCTCCCACTGAGGCCTCTCTCCAACTGACGCCTCTCTCACACTGAGGTGAACTAACACTGAGGCCTACCTCACACTGAGGCCTTCTCCCAGAGGCCTCTCTCCAACTGACGCCTCTCTCACACTGAGGTGAACTAACACTGAGGCCTACCTCACACTGAGGCCTTCTCCCAGAGGCCTCTCTCCAACTGACGCCTCTCTCACCCTGAGGTGAACTAACACTGAGGCCTTTCTCCCACTGAGGCCTCTCTCCAAGTGACGCCTCTCTCACCCTGAGGTGAACTAACACTGAGGCCTTTTTACCACTGAGGCCTTTCTCCCTCTGACGCCTCTCTCACAGTGACGTGAACTAACACTGAGGCCTACCTCACACTGAGGCCTTTTTCCCATAGAGATGTCTCACAGACATTGACCTACTAAGCTACAGACATACCTGCTTATATAGAACTACAGCTTTTGCGGAGTCATTGCATCCATGTAACTCTTTCAGTGTTCGACTCACATTTTTTGTAATTAAAAATACCTAGTTAATTTCTAATATTTCTGACATTTTCCGCTGCAGCACCACCCGCTTGGCTCATGGGCAGTTGTTTTTTTTGGGGGGGGGGTGGTCGTGTCAGGAGCGACTTGAGAAACTGCAAGTCACTTCTGGTGTGAGAGAATTGGCCATCTGCAGGGATGTTGCCCAGGGGACGCCCGGATGTTTTGCTGTTTTATCATCCTTGTGGAAGGCTTCTCTCATGTCCCCGCAACGGGGAGCTGGAGCTGATAGAGGGAGCTCATCCATGCTCTCCCCGGATTTGAACCTTGTGGTCTACTAAGACTCCTAGATCCCTTCCAAACCAAATGTCCCCTAGCCTCTATCTTAGGGGTTCTCAAACTGTGCTCTCTGCAGCCGTCATTATTATTATTATTACTACTACTACTACTACAAAGGCTGGGTGGCCCCTGGGGTTGCTACTACTACTACTACTACTACTATAAAGGCTGGGTGGCCATCTGTCAGGGGTGCTTTGATTGTGCTTTTCCTGCATGACAGAAAGGGCTGGACTGGATGGCCCCTATTACTACTACTACTACTACAATGGCTGGGTGGCCATCTGTCAGGGGTGCTTTGATTGTGCTTTTCCTGCATGACAGAAAGGGCTGGACTGGATGGCCCCTGGGGTTGCTAAATTTATTATTACTACTACTACTACAAAGGCTGGGTGGCCATCTGTCGGGGGTGCTTTGATTGTGCTTTTCCTGCATGACAGAAAGGGCTGGACTGGATGGCCCCTGGGGTTGCTATTACTACTACTACTACTACTACTACTAGAATGGCTGGGTGGCCATCTGTCGGGGGTGCTTTGATTGTGCTTTTCCTGCATGACAGAAAGGGCTGGACTGGATGGCCCCTGGGGTTGCTATTACTACTACTACTACTACAATGGCTGGGTGGCCATCTGTCAGGGGTGCTTTGATTGTGCTTTTCCTGCATGACAGAAAGGGCTGGGCTGGATGGCCCCTGGGGTTGCTATTATTATTATTATTACTACTACTACTACAAAGGCTGGGTGGCCATCTGTCGGGGGTGCTTTGATTGTGCTTTTCCTGCATGACAGAAAGGGCTGGACTGGATGGCCCCTGGGGTTACTATTATTACTACTACTACTACTACTACTACAAAGGCTGGGTGGCCATCTGTCGGGGGTGCTTTGATTGTGCTTTTCCTGCATGACAGAAAGGGCTGGACTGGATGGCCCCTGGGGTTACTATTATTACTACTACTACTACTACTACTACTACTACAAAGGCTGGGTGGCCATCTGTCGGGGGTGCTTTGATTGTGCTTTTCCTGCATGACAGAAAGGGCTGGACTGGATGGCCCCTGGGGTTACTATTATTACTACTACTACTACTACTACAAAGGCTGGGTGGCCATCTGTCGGGGGTGCTTTGATTGTGCTTTTCCTGCATGACAGAAAGGGCTGGACTGGATGGCCCCTGGGGTTGCTATTATTATTATTACTACTACTACTACTACAAAGGCTGGGTGGCCATCTGTCGGGGGTGCTTTGATTGTGCTTTTCCTGCATGACAGAAAGGGCTGGACTGGATGGCCCCTGGGGTTGCTATTACTACTACTACTACTACTACTACTACTACTACAATGGCTGGGTGGCCATCTGTCAGGGGTGCTTTGATTGTGCTTTTCCTGCATGACAGAAAGGGCTGGACTGGATGGCCCCTGGGGTTGCTATTATTATTATTACTACTACTACTACTACAAAGGCTGGATGGCCATCTGTCGGGGGTGCTTTGATTGTGCTTTTCCTGCATGACAGAATAGGCTGGACTGGATGGCCCCTGGGGTTGCTATTACTACTACTACTACTACTACTACAATGGCTGGGTGGCCATCTGTCGGGGGTGCTTTGATTGTGCTTTTCCTGCATGACAGAAAGGGCTGGACTGGATGGCCCCTGGGGTTACTATTATTATTATTACTACTACTACTACTACTACAATGGCTACTACTACAATGGCTGGGGATGGCCATCTGTACTACTACTAGAATGGCTGGGTGGCCATCTGTCAGGAGTGCTTTGATTGTGCTTTTCCTGCATGGGGTGCTTACTATTATTACTTGATTGTGCTTTTTTTCTGCATGACAGAAAGGGCTGGACTGGATGGCCCCTGGGGTTGCTATTATTATTATTATTATTATTACTACTACTACTACTACTACAAAGGCTGGGTGGCCATCTGTCGGGGGTGCTTTGATTGTGCTTTTCCTGCATGACAGAAAGGGCTGGACTGGATGGCCCCTGGGGTTGCTACTACTACTACTACTACTACTACTACAATGGCTGGGTGGCCATCTGTCGGGGGTGCTTTGATTGTGCTTTTCCTGCATGACAGAAAGGGCTGGGCTGGATGGCCCCTGGGGTTGCTATTACTACTACTACTACTACTACTAGAATGGCTGGGTGGCCATCTGTCAGGGGTGCTTTGGTTGTGCTTTTCCTGCATGACAGAAAGGGCTGGACTGGATGGCCCCTGGGGTTGCTATTATTATTATTATTACTACTACTACAACAAAGGCTGGGTGGCCATCTGTCGGGGGTGCTTTGATTGTGCTTTTCCTGCATGACAGAAAGGGCTGGACTGGATGGCCCCTGGGGTTGCTATTATTATTATTACTACTACTACTACTACTACAAAGGCTGGGTGGCCATCTGTCGGGGGTGCTTTGATTGTGCTTTTCCTGCATGACAGAAAGGGCTGGACTGGATGGCCCCTGGGGTTACTATTATTATTACTACTACTACTACTACTACAATGGCTGGGTGGCCATCTGTCGGGGGTGCTTTGATTGTGCTTTTCCTGCATGACAGAAAGGGCTGGACTGGATGGCCCCTGGGGTTGCTATTATTATTATTACTACTACTACTACTACTACTACTACAAAGGCTGGGTGGCCATCTGTCGGGGGTGCTTTGATTATGCTTTTCCTGCATGACAGAAAGGGCTGGACTGGATGGCCCCTGGGGTTGCTATTACTACTACTACTACTACAATGGCTGGGTGGCCATCTGTCAGGGGTGCTTTGATTGTGCTTTTCCTGCATGGGGTTGGAAAAGAGACTAGATGGTCTTTAGAGGTCCCGTCCAATGTTTATCATTTCTGGGCACGGTTTTTTCAGGGCCTTCCTCTGGAGGCCGAGAGTATGCACCTTGCCCAAAGCTCTTTCTCCTAGCCACATAACAACCACACTCGATGTTGCTGTGCTTGTGTTGTCCATCTCTGAGGCTTCCCCGACTCTCCCAAAGCCCTTTTTTGTAGCTGCCATGTCCCCTTCCTTTCCCTGCAGGTCTACCTCCGCGAAGCCCCCTGGCCCTCGGCGCAGTCCGAGATCCGCACCATCAGCGCCTACAAGACGCCCCGGGACAAGCTGCAGTGCGTCCTGCGGATGTGCTCCACCATCATGAACCTGCTGAGCCTGGCGAATGAGGACTCGGTCCCCGGGGCAGACGACTTTGTCCCGGTCCTGGTGTTCGTGCTCATAAAGGTGAAGGGAGTACATACATACCTACTGGCCATGTGGTTGCATATAAGCACTGAATACATACCTGTAGGGTAGAAGCTAATCCTTTCTATTTATATTCTGCCCTCTTGTGGTCGCACCTAAGAACTGCATACATAAGATAGGATAGAATTTAGTCCTTTCTATTGATATAGTGCCATCTTGTGGTCACATCTAAGTGCTGCACACACATCTATAGGTTATAAGCTAATCTTTTCTATTTATATACTGCCCTCTTGTGGTTACACCAGTGTGCTGCACACATACATTCCTAGATGCTAAAAACTAATCGTTTCTATTTATATACTGCTTTCTTGTGGCTGCATCTAAGCACTAGATACATACATTCCTAGACGCCAGTGGCTAATATTTTCTATTTATGTACTTCCCTCTTGTGGCTGCACCTGAGCTCTGCATACATACACTCCTAGAGGCCTAGCTAATCCTTTCTATTTATATACTGCCCTCTTGTGGCTGCATCTAAGAAGCTGCATACTAGGCATGAGAAAAAAGTTATGAAAATGATTCGTTTCGTAAGAAATGCTACTTTCGAGTATTTCCGCACCTGGAACGCCAACCAGGAAGTGGACTTCCTTTTTCGAACTTCGGGGGCCAGGATTTTCTTAAGTGTCGTTATTAGGTCGTAAGGGGGGGGGGGGCACGCTCCTTCTCTCTCACCACCCTCCCGCCTCCCTTGCCAATAAGTATTATGGCAAGGCAAGCCCTAAACTCGCTCCTTCTTTCGGCTGGAAGCCTGGAAAAAATGTAAACAGAGAGGATTACTCAGAAGTAAATCTGCAAAGGAGGGCACTTTGGATGAAGGGCCCTCCTTGTGGATTTACTGAGTAAACCTCTCTGTTTACATTTTTTCCAGGCTTCCTGCCTCCTGCCTGCCAGGATCTAAAGCATCAAAGAGTATTGGGGTGAGAAACCAACCTAATGTATAATAGAATGAATGCTACTGTAAGTGCCTCATATTATAAGTAATCCAACTGGTCATACCTACATTCCATGCACATGCAATAATACAGCAGTAATAACAATAACAAGAGGTAAAATTCAAACCGAAGTATTCTGACTGGTCTCTCCTCATGCGATGCAAACGGGCTCTTCTCTTATTAGCCGGGAAAAGCCAGCGTTTGCTGCTTGGGAGCACACACATACATATTCTTGGGGGGATTTGCTGCAGAATCCCGGCTCATAGAGAAGATTCTGCAGCAAATCCCCCAAAGAATATGTATGTGTCTGCACCCAGGAAGCAAACGCTGTGCCCGGGTTTTGCCTTTTCCGGGCTCAGAGAAGAGCCTTTTGCAGTTTGAGGAGGGAGCACAGTCAGAATACTTCGGTTTGAATTTTACCTCTTCTTATACCCATTGTTATTACTGCTGTATTATTGCATGTGCATGGGATGTAGGTCTATGACCAGCCTGGGCAAACTTGGGCCCTCGCTCCCTCAGGATCGGGGTGAGAGAGAGGCAGCGAGGAGCGAGGGGGCTCCTTCTCCTTTTTTGCTGCTTCCAAGAATAGAATACCCCCTCCCTCCCTCCCTCCTTCCTATTTGGAGAGTCCCATCTAGAATTCAGTGTGATTTATTCAAGTTTTGGCCTACAACTCCCAGAAATCCCAGCCAATTTACCAGCTGTTAGGATTTCTGGGAGTTGTAGGCCAAAACCATCTGAAATGCGCATGCGCTGGCATACGAACTACTAACGAATTTCGTTAGTAATTAAGTTACATTTTAGAAATTTTTGGAATTTTTTTTGTAAGTCTTCCTATTACTAATCAAAAAAAAATCCCCCCCATTTGATTTTAGAATCGCCATTTTTGGATTCGAAACCATGCCTACTGCATACATACATTCCTCGATGCTAGAAATTAGAAGCCAGTCTTTTCTGATTATTTGCTGCCCTCTTGTGGTTGCATCTGAGAACTGCATTTAACTATATTTGGGGAGCAGTAGCGAATCCTTTCTGATTATATGCTGCCCTCTTGTGGTTGCATCTGAGAACTGCATCTAAAGATATCTCGGGACCAGTAGCTAATCCTTTCTGATTATATGCTTTATTTTTATTATTTTATTATACTACATTTATATGCTGCCCTCTTGTGGTTGCATTTGAGAACTGCATTTATATACACAGACACACACACATAGGGGTCAGTAGCTAATCCTTTCTGTCTATATACCACCCTCTTGTGTTCGCATCTGAGCATGGGAATTAGTCCAAATAGATGGCGTGGCAATAATAACAAGGGAAACCAATGCCTCCTTGTGTCCCGTTGTCTAGGCCAACCCGCCCTGCTTGCTGTCCACGGTCCAATACATCAGCAGCTTCTACGCCAACTGCTTGACCGGAGAGGAGTCCTATTGGTGGATGCAGTTCACGGCGGCCGTGGAGTTCATCAAGACCATTGACGAGCGCAAGTGATTGGAGGAAACGGGGGGGAAAGGGACCTCGAAGAATGTAATGCTGCCGGTCTTCCTTCCTTCCTTCCTTTTTTCCTTCCTTCCTTCCTTCCGAGACACAACGCAAAAAGACTTCCAGGTGTAAATATTGTACAGAGTCCAGGCCTTTTAAAGAAAAAATAACACCCCAATCTTTACTAATTAGACTAATCCTGATAGCGGGGCAATTTGGGGGCGCATCATTGTTTCACCGTCTTCTCATTTCGAAGGAAAAATATATATCCTCTTTCCCACCAATAATTTAAAAAGGGACCATGTTGTGAAAAGGACGTTGGGAATCGCCGGACCTTTGTCTCCATCCATATCGACATATTTTTATTTTTATGTCTCTTCGTATCAGACCCCGTCGGATCAATGCTTTTTGACCTTTATGGGGAGTTTAAGCTAAGTCTTGTTTTGTTTTGGGGAGCGGGAAACGGGGCCGAGTATTTATTACAAAGTATTTACCGGGAAACTAAAAACTGGAACGCTTTTTTTTTCACGGAGGCTTTTCTGCATTTAGTTTTGGGGCGGGGGGCGAGAAACGATGATCGTCGTCATCGATGGCACGTCAATAGGGTTTATTATAAAGCGGGACGGATCGAAAAGTTCTAATAATATAAAAAAATGCATCAATACCTTGCTATTTTCTTTTCTTTTCTTTTTTTGTTCTTCTTCTCCCCTTTCCGAAAACACTGTGTATATTGTACAAACCTCCTCTCCTTCTCGACGGAAATTTTTTGTCTTCCCCACCGAAACCAGAAACTGTAATATATATTTTGATTATTCATATTAAAAAAAATATGTACGCTGGGGTTTTTGAGTTCTTTGTGTTTCTTACTGATCTTTCTCGATTTGAAGATCACATGTTACAGTCGTTAGTGGGGCACAAAATCACTCATATTTATATTTATTAAATGGTTCTAAAAATGGCTCTAAAGTACTTACAAAACTAAAGTTCTGGTGGTGAACACTAGGTGGCGCTGGTGCTTTGCTTCTACAGTGTTGCTAAAGTTCTGGTGGTGAACACTAGCATTGCACCCTCCACTGGATGCATCGAGCATTCCTCCCTCCACTGGACGCATCGAGCATTGCGCACTCCACTAGACGCATCGAGCATTGCGCACTCCACTGGATGCATCGAGCATTGAGCCCTCCACTGGACGCATCGAGCATTCCTCCCTCCACTGGATGCATCGAGCATAGCGCACTCCACTAGATGCATCGAGCATTCCTCCCTCCACTGGACGCATTGAGCCCTCCACTGGACGCATCGAGCATTGCGCCCTCCACTGGATGCATCGAGTATAGCGCACTCCACTAGATGCATCGAGCATTGCGCCCTCCAGTGGACACATCGAACATAGCGCACTCCACTTATTGAGCATTGCCCTCCACTGGACTCATCGAGCATTGCACCCTCCACTGGACGCATCGAGCATTGCGCCCTCCACTGGAAGCATCGAGCACAGCGCACTCCACTAGACGCATCGAGCATTGCGCCCTCCACTGGACACATCGAGCATTGCAACCTCCACTGGACGCATCGAGCATTGCGCCCTCCACTGGACGTATCGAGCATTGCGCCCTCCACTGGATGCATCGAGCATAGCGCACTCCACTAGATGCATCAAGCATTGCGCCCTCCACTGGACACATCGAACATAGCGCACTCCACTAGACGTATTGAGCATTGCGCCCTCCACTGGACACATCGAGCATTGCACCCTCCACTGGACGCATCGAGCATTGTGCCCTCCACTGGAAGCATCGAGCACAGCGCACTCCACTAGACGCATCGAGCATTGCGCCCTCCACTGGACACATCGAACATAGCGCACTCCACTAGACGTATTGAGCATTGCGCCCTCCACTGGACACACCTCGAGCATTGCGCCTCCACTGGGCGCATCGAGCATTGCGCCTCCATTGGAAGCATCGAGCACAGCGCACTCCACTAGACGCATCGAGCATTGCGCCCTCCACTGGACACATCGAGCATTGCAACCTCCACTGGATGCACGGTATTGCGCTCCACTGGACGCATCGAGCATTGAGCCCTCCACTGGACGCATAGAGCATTGCTACCTCCACTGGACTCATCGAGCATTGCGCACTCCACTGGACGCATCGAGCATTGCGCCCTCCACTGGACGCATCGAGCATTGCGCCCTCCACTGGACGCATCGAGCATTGCGCCCTCCACTGGAAGCATCGAGCATTGCGCCCTCCACTGGATCGAGCATTGCGCCCTCCACTGGAAGCATCGAGCAGAGCGCCCTCCACTGGACGCATCGAGCATTGCGCCCTCCACTGGACGCATCGAGCATTGCGCCCTCCACTGGACGCATCGAGCATTGCGCCCTCCACTGGAAGCATCGAGCACAGCGCCCTCCACTGGACGCATCGAGCATTGCGCCCTCCACTGGAAGCATCGAGCACAGCGCACTCCACTGACGATCGAGCATTGCGCCCTCCACTGGAAGCACGAGCACAGCGCACCACTAGACGCATCAAGCATTGCGCCTCCACTGGACGCATCGAGCATTGCGCCCTCCACTGGGCGCATCGAGCATTGCGCCCTCCACTGGACGCATGGAGCATTGCGCCCTCCACTGGGCACGAGCATTGCGCCCTCCACTGGAAGCATCGAGCACAGCGCACTCCACTAGACGCATCGAGCATTGCGCCCTCCACTGGACGCATCGAGCATTGCGCCCTCCACTGGAAGCATCGAGCATTGCGCACTCCACTAGACGCATCGAGCATTGCGCCCTCCACTGGACGCATCGAGCATTGCGCCCTCCACTGGAAGCATCGAGCACAGCGCACTCCACTAGACGCATCGAGCATTGCGCCCTCCACTGGACGCATCGAGCATTGCGCCCTCCACTGGAAGCATTGAGCACAGCGCATTCACTAGACGCCAGCATTGCGCCCTCCACTGGACGCATCGAGCATTGCGCCCTCTTGGTATTCTGACCCTCCATTGAAGCTTTAGGGGCAACTATTTGCCTAGGACTCCTATGTGATAGGAAAGGGTTAAGGTAAAGGCAGTGAGTAGGGTCATGCAAAGGGTTATGGGAGAGGCAGTGGACAGGGTCATGCAAATCCCACTCCAATGGAGAGAGAAAGGAACCCTGGAAAGTCACAGCCCGAGCCTGTAATAATAAGGTACCCCGCCACCATCTCTCCAAAGGGACTCGGGGCGGCTTACATGAGGCCACGCCCATCGATACAGCACACACAATATAACACAAAAGCAGAACAGAAAATCAGAAAATAAAATAACTTAATATACAAAACCCTTCCTCTCTGGTGCTGGTAAATGCTAGATCTGTCCGGAACAAGTCCGCCACCATCAGGGAGTTCTGTGAGGATGAAAAAGCAGACCTATTCTGCGTCACCGAACGTGGCTCCAGGATGACGACAACACCTGCCTCAGGAAATTACCCCTGACTACGTTGCCACGCACCAGAATAGGGACGGGACGGGGGGGGGGGGTGGCAATACTCTCCCGCGAAGGATTACACCTTAGAGCGATCCCTGCGCTGACCACCTCAGGGCTTGAAAGTGCTGGCCTGGTGTGGGAGTCCCAGGAGAGCTTGGCCGTCCTGCTGGTGTACCGTGCGCCTAGCGCACCGACAGAAAGCCTGGCGCGGCTGCTGGAGGCTGCGTCGGCGTGGACATTGAAGTTTCCCAGGCTTATTGTCCTGGGGACTTCAATGTCACGCCCGACGCAGCCTCTGCTCCATCTGCAGCCACGGACCTAATCTCGACCATGGCGACATTAGGCCTCTCCCTCTGTAGCTCGGGACCCACACATTCGGCCGGGCACACCCTCGACTTGGTTTTCAGCGCGGGGTTCAAGTGGACCTAGCCTCTGTAATAGAGGTTCCATGGTCGGACCACTGTGCTCTAAGGATCCGGGTTGAGCAACCGCCCCCATGCAAGGGCGCCGAACGGATTTGGGTTCGCCCGAAGAGACTTATGGAACCCGAAAGGTTCCTGAATGCTCTGAGGATCTGGAGTCTATCAGCGTCTCAGTCGATGAGCAGGTTCACTCCTGGAACACCTCTCTTGCTAGAGCTCGACGAGATTGCCCCCAGGCGTCCTCTCCGACCCGCAAACATCGATCTCCTTGGTACACAGCAGATCTTAGGTCGATGAAGCGGAGAGGAGACGACTAGAGCGCGTGTGGAGGAAACTCCGCGACGGAGCCTCAGTATCAGCTTATAAGCTATTCAACGATGCTTATGACCGTGCTGTCAAGGCGGCCAAAAATGTGTACTTTTCCGCCTCGATAACGTCTGCCAGCTCACGCCCGGCCCAATTGTTCAAGGTAATTCGGTCTTTGACGACGGTCCCTACTGTCCCAAAAAAATAGTGATCAGGCCCTCACTGCCGGTGCTTTCCAGAGCTTCTTCACAGACAAGATACTAAGCCTCCGCCGGGACCTTCCAGCCACGGTTGACACAGTAAGAGAACTTGAGAGCCCGGGCCTCCGCCCGGGCCACCCCTCGGCCGGTTTCGGCCACTGGACGCAGATGCTGTTGATAAGATAGTGGCTGCAACTCGGCCTACCACCTGCTCCCTCGACCCGTGCCCTCCTGGCTTGTTAGATCGTGCCTGGAGGGGTTACGTGGGCCTCTGTTGAACATCGTAAACAGCTCCCTTGAGCAAGGAGTCTTTCCAGAGTGCTTAAAAGAGCGGTGGTAGCTCCATTACTGAAGAAACCGTCACTAGACTCGGCGGTTCCTCCAACTACCGACCAGTGTCGAACCTTTCGTACCTGGGGAAGGTAGTTGAGAGGGCAGTAACGGAGCAGTTGCAGTCCTTCTAGATGATGCAACGTGGCTAGACCCCTTCCAGTCTGGCTCCGTTCGGGGCATGGGACGGAGACGGTTCTGGTCTCCATCACAGACCAACTCCGCTGCCAGCTCGACCAAGGCGGGTCTGCGCTGCTCGTGTTATTGGACCTCACGGCAGCGTTTGACACGGTCGACCACAATCTATTGATCCACCGCCTGGCCGTGGCTGGAGTGAGGGGGGACAGCCCTGAAATGGCTGACCTCCTTCCTCCACCAGCGGTCTCAGCGTGTGAGGAGGGGCGAGGTGGTCTCCGAGGCTCCCCACTACTCTGTGGGGTCCCCCAGGGGGCCATTCTCTCCCCTCTGTTATTTAACATCTACATGCAGCCGCTTGCACAGCTGGTGTGGAGTTATGGGCTGGAGTGTCACCAGTACGCTGATGACACCCAGCTCATTCTGAGGATGGAGGGCAGGCCGGGTTCTGTCCCCAATAATTTCCAAAACTGCCTCGAGCCGTTACTGGATGGCTGCAGCCAGTAGGTTGAGGGTGAATCCGCGAAGACGGAGATCTTGTGGCTGGGTCGCCCGGTGATGTTAATGTCCAGCTTCGAGCCTGGACGGTGCGGTGTTATGCCCATCGCCTTCCGTAAAGAGCCTGGGGGTCCATTTGGACTCCCAGCTGACCATGGAGGCCCAGGTCTCTGCGGTCAGCAAGATCGCTTTTTTTCATCTGCGACAGGCAAGGAGGCTGGCCCCCTATCTCTCCCGGAACGATCTGGCCACGGTGATCCAAGCCACAGTCATCTCAAGGCTGGATTACTGCAACGCGCCCACGCTGGCCTTCCTCTGTCGGGTGACCCGGAAGCTCAGGCTAGTGCAGAACACTGCCGCCCGGCTCCTGTCTGGCACGCCAGCTGGCGCCCACATCACACCTGTTTTGCAGGATCTGCACTGGCTGCCAATTGAGCACCGGATCACCTTCAAAGTGTTGGTCCTCACCTTTAAGGCCTTGCACGGCCTGGGGCCAGCGTATTTGAGGGACCGTCTCACCCCATATTGCCCTCCGAGATCACTTCGGTCTGAGGACTCCAATCTCTTGGAGATACCTTCAGCTAAACTCGCAAGGCTGACTGCTTTACCCCGGAGGGCGTTCTGTCATAGCACCTACGCTGTGGAACGCCCTCCCGGCCGGAACTCGGCTATAAAGGACTTGCTCCCGTTTAGACGGGCCTGTAAAACATACCTGTTTAAGCAGGCCTTTGGTGAGTAAGTCCTGCCCATGCCCCGCCATCTCTTCGTTCTTCTGAGGATGATGTGCTGTTCATTGTGTTAACTGTGTTATTAATTACTGTACTGCTGTTGTTTTTAATTGTTTTTAACTGCTTATTGCCTGTATTTTACTGTGCCCTTCGGCTCCTGTAAGCCGCCGCGAGCCTCAGGGAGTCGGCGGCATAGAAGCCCCAATAATAAATAAATAAATAAATAAAATAATGTAAATAAAACAACACAACAATATGAAATCAAAACGAGACATTAAAGACGATCACTGTGGGCAGGGCCAGATTCAAAGATTTAAAATTTTAAAACACTGGGAGATAGGGCAATGTAAAGTATCAGGGAATGGATCGGGGGGGGGGGGGGGTGAGGTAGGATTTAATTGCACAACCCAAAAAAAAAAAAAGTGCTTCTGAGGTCAAAGATCAGCATACATTCAGTCATTGAAGGCACATATTGGCCAAGACTTGACTTGAGTTTGCATGCCAACAGTGACATCTAGTGGCCAAACGCTCTCAGTGCATCCCTATGCCTAGTTGTGGCTGTTTTATTTAATTGCTAAGGGTAATGACATTTGGAATTGGACATTTATCTCGAATCATATAATTATCGAGTTCAAAGGGACCTCCAAATGCCATCCAGTCCAACCCAATTTTGCCAGGCAAGAGACACAATCGAAGCCCTCCCGACAGATGGCCATCCCAGGTTTTATTTATTTATTTACTCCCTGCCGGCTCGGGGCGGCTTACATCAAGCACCGTAATAAACAACAATAAAACCACAAGGATAAAACAATTCCTAAGAGATAACACAAGTCCTAGGGGATAGCACATCACAACTCAAAGGCCTGCCGGAATAGGGCCGACTCGCAGGCCTTCCGAAAAGCCAACAGATTACGCAAGGCCCGAGCCTCCGGGGGTAGTGCGTTCCAGAGAACTGGGACGATGATGGAGAACGCCCTTCTCCGTGTTTATTTATTTATTTATTATTGGGGCTTCTATGCCGCCGACTCCCTGAGGCTCGCGGCGGCTTACAGGAGCCGAAGGGCACAGTAAAATACAGGCAATAAGCAGTTAAAAACAATTAAAAACAACAGCAGTACAGTAATTAATAACACAGTTAACACAATGAACAGCACATCATCCTCAGAAGAAGGAATAGATGGCGGGGCATGGGCAGGACTTACTCACCAAAGGCCTGCTTAAACAGGTATGTTTTACAGGCCCGTCTAAACGGGAGCAAGTCCTTCATAGCCCGAGTTCCGGCCGGGAGGGCGTTCCACAGCGTAGGTGCTATGACAGAGAACGCCCTCCGGCGGGTAGCAGTCAACCTTGCGAGTTTAGCTGAAGGTATCTCCAGGAGATTGGAGTCCTCAGACCGAAGTGATCTCGGAGGGCAATATGGGGTGAGACGGTCCCTCAAATACGCTGGCCCCAGGCCGTGTAAGGCCTTAAAGGTGAGGACCAACACTTTGAAGGTGATCCGGTGCTCAATTGGCAGCCAGTGCAGATCCTGCAAAACAGGTGTTATGTGGGCGCCAGCTGGCGTGCCAGACAGGAGCCGGGCGGCAGTGTTCTGCACTAGCCTGAGCTTCCGGGTCACCGACAGAGGAAGGCCAACGTAGAGCGCGTTGCAGTAATCCAGCCTTGAGATGACTGTGGCTTGGATCACCGTGGCCAGATCGTTCGGGAGAGATAGGGGCCAGCCTCCTTGCCTGTCGCAGATGAAAAAAGCGATCTTGCTGACCGCAGAGACCTGGGCCTCCATGGTCAGCTGGGAGTCCAAATGGACCCCCAGGCTCTTTACGGAAGGCGATGGGCATAACACCGCACCGTCCAGGCTCGGAAGCTGGACATTAACATCACCCGCCACAAAGATCTCCGTCTTCGCCGGATTCACCCTCAACCTACTGGCTCGCAGCCATCCAGTAACGGCTTCGAGGCAGTGTTGGAAATTATCGGGGACAGAACCCGGCCTGCCCTCCATCCTCAGAATGAGCTGGGTGTCGTCAGCGTACTGGTGACACTCCAGCCCATAACTCCGCACCAGCTGTGCAAGCGACTGCATGTAGATGTTAAATAACAGAGGGGAGAGAATGGCCCCCTGGGGGACCCCACAGAGTAGTGGGGAGCCCTCGGAGACCACCTGGCCCCTCCTCACACGCGGGGACCGCTGGTGGAGGAAGGAGGTCAGCCATTTAAGGGCTGTCCCCTCACTCCAGCCACGGCCAGGCGGTGGATCAATAGATTGTGGTCAAGTCAGGTGGTATTGTTTGACATTGGGCACGGCTAGAAGATTCCACTCTTCGGATCTGAGTGTTCTCATGGGATGGTATGGGGTTAGGCGGTCCCTTAGGTACACTGGCCCCAGACCATACAAGGCCTTGAAAGTCAAGACTAGCACTTTGAAGGTGATCCGGTACTCAATAGGAAGCCAGTGCAGTTCCCGCAGAATTGGTGTAATGTGGCAGCTCACAGGAGCTCCTGCGAGCAACCGAGCTGCGGCGTTCTGCACCAGCTTGAGTTTCCGGGTCACCGACAGAGGCAGGCCAATGTAGAGAGCATTACAGTAGTCTAACATTGAGATGACCGTAGCTTGGATCACCGTGGCCAAGTCGTGCCGAGACAAGTAAGGGGCCAGCCTCCTAGCCTGGCGAAGATGGAAAAACGCCACTTTGCTCACAGCGGAGATTTGGGCCTCCATTGACAGCAGAGGGTCCAAGATAACTCCCAGGCACTTTACTGATGGCGATGGGCATAACGCCACACCATCCAGGGTCAGAAGCTGGACAACCCCACCGTCCGGACGGCCAAGCCAGAGGATCTCCGTCTTCGCTGGATTCACCTTCAAGCCATCCAGTAACGGCTTCGAGGCAGAGATGGAAATTATTGGGTACGGTTTCGGGCCTGCCCCCCATCCTCAGAATGAGCTGGGTGTCATCAGCGTACTGGTGACACTCCAGCCCGAAGCTACGCACCAGCTGAGCAAGTGGACGCATATGGATGCTAAATAATAGAGGGGAGAGTATGGCCCCCCGAGGAACCCCACAATTTAAGGGGGAGCTCTCGGAGACTACCTCGCCCCCTCTCACTCGCTGTGACCGGTTCCGGAGAAAGGGGGACAGCCAATTCAAGGCTGTCCCCTTCACCCCAGCCCCGGCAAGATCGTAATCGACAGTATCAAACGCTGCTGTGAGATCCAATAACACAAGCAGCGCCGATCCGCCTTGGTCCAGCTGGCAACGTAGCTGATCTGTGATGGAAACCAGGACCGTCTCCGTCCCGTGCCCCGAACGGAAGCCGGACTGGAAGGGGTCTAGCCAGGCTATGTCGTCTAGGAAGGTCTGCAACTGCTCCATTGCTGCCCTCTCAATCACCTTCCCCAGGAACGACAAATTCGAAACCGGGCGGTAATTGAGAGGGACGGATCTAATCCTGGTTTCTTCAGCAATGGAGAAACCACCGCCTCTTTTGATCCCTCTGGAAACACTCCTTGCTCAAGGGAGGTGTTGATTATAAGGGAGGCGTTCGATACAGTAGATCAGGGCTGTCCAACTTCTACCGGCCCAGGGGCCTGAATTCTGGTCACTGATGACCTGGGGGGCTGTAGGGTCTGCCCCGCCTCGGCTCTGCCCCCCCCTCCGGCTCTGCCCCCGCCTCGGCTCTGCCCCTCCTCCGCCCCCGCCCTCCCCCGCCCCGCCCCCCCCCGCCCCTGCATGCATATAGTCAAATATAATCTTTTACTGAGATAAAATGCAGGGATAAGATATTAAATTATTTTAATTTAATATTAAATATATTTAATTCAATCCTCCCTTCCCCCCATAATGTATCCCATCTCCCCTTAATTCATCTTTAAATATATTTAATTTTATATTTAATACCTGAGGGAGATGGGGGAGGAATGAGGAGCCCCTGCTTCGGCCTACCTTTTTCCAAAACGCGCAGGATCCAGGAGTACCCGGACGACGAGAGAGGCGATGACCGACTGAGTCGAAGAAGGTCCTAATTGCGTCTGTGGGCCTCAGCGATCCAGTAGTAGAGTAGCCGAAGAGTATCACGAGAATACACAATCCACACAGGATTTCGCTGTCAACGCCGGCGTGATCTCGCGTTGACAGCTAAATCCCGTGTGGATTGCGTATTCTCGCGATACTTGATCCGAACCCGGAAGTAGGTATTTTTTAAAAAAAATCTATTATTTATTTTATTTTTCAATTTTTATCTATATATATAAAAATCGAGTGGTCGTGGGATGTCGTATATGCACGGCCAAACTATAACCCCCAAACACAAATCCCACGACACACATTCCCCAGACCACGAGGTACAGACATAACACAAAAACCCACCTCACTAACTTGCAACCCCCCCAAGAGCAGCCCCCAAAATCCACCCATTGACTCCCGTTCTGCGCTGCCCGTGAGCGCGGCAGCGAGGGGAGAACAACCATGCGCACAGCGACCCCCCAAACCCCCCAACCCATCCCGCCACCCTCTCCCCCACTCACCGGGACCTTCGCAGCCACACCGGCAACGCAATAACCACCTCCTCGCCATCCTCGCTCTTCACCACACGGCCCCGGTCCCATAACAGCTCTGGCCGCGCACTGCACTTCCCAGAAACCTCCGCATAAACAGGAAGTGGCCATGCCGGGGTTTCTGGGAACGTAGTCCAAAACGCACACCCCACAAAAAAAGGGGCGGGCGCGCGACGACGCTGCCCATGCACGCCAGGGCGGAGGCAGGGCCGGAGATCGGCTCACGCCCTCCGCCGTGTCCCAGCGATTCCCAGCGGCCACGCCTGAAAGAAGGTAAGCTCGAGCTTACCTTCTTTCAGGCGCGGCCGCCGCAACCGCGGGGGAAACGGCGGAGGGCTGATCGGCGATCTCCGGCCCTGCCTTCCGCTCTCCAGCGTGCCCCCCGCGGTTGCGCGCGGCGCCTGAAAGAAGGTAAGCTCCCGGCCTTACCTTGCTTCAGGTGCGGCCGCGCAACCGGGAACACGAAGGGAGGTAATGAGACAGAGAGGGAGGCCTGAGAGAGAAGGGGGGAAGAAAGATAGGGGAGTGACACAGAGAGAGACGGGGCAGGACAGAGAGAGGGGGGAAGTAACACAGAAAGAAAGAGGGGGGGGGGAAACAAGGGGGGAATCAGGCAGCGAGAGAGAGGAGGGGGAGAGAGAGAGATGGGAAAGTGAAACACAGAGAGAGGGGGAGGGGACAGGGGGAAACAGACAGAGAGAGGGGGGAATGTACATACACACAAACATACATAAACACATACATACACATACATACAGACACACAGACACATACATACACACATACATACACATACATACATACACACACATACATACACATACACACACAACTACATACACACATATACATACACACACATATATATACACAGACACACACATATACATACACACATACAAACACACACAAACACACATACATACATACACACACACATACAAACACACATACACATATATACGAACACAAAAGACATTGTCAAATCATTTCCAACCCTAACATACCCACACTTCCACACATCTCCTAAATAGGGCACAGCAACGCGTGCCGGGTTCAGCTAGTTTTTTATTTAAAAGCTTAGGGGGGTGGAGGGAAGGGGCTGGGGGCCGTATAGGGGCCCCCGGGCCACCAGTTGGACAGCCCTGCAGTAGATCACGCATTACTGACCCACTGTTTAGCCGTGACGGGAGTTAGGGGGGCTGCCCTTAAATGGGTGGCCTCCTTCCTCCAAGATCGGGGACAACGTGTGGAGAGGGGGAAGGAGGTCTCCGGGAGACTCCCATTAAGTTGTGGGGTCCCCCAGGGAGCCATCCTTTCCCCCTTATTATTCAACATCTACATGCGTCCTCTGGCCCAGCTGGTTCGCGACTTTGGTCTGGAGTGTTATCAGTACGCTGACGACACCCAGCTGGTGCTGAGAATGGACGGCAGGCCAGACACCGTACCCGATTGTTTCCATCAATGCCTCGAAGCCGTGACTGGATGGCTGCGTTCCAGCCGGCTGAAGGCGAATCCATCGAAGACGGAGATTCTGTGGCCTGGTCGCCCTGGGCTGGATGAGTGCCGGTTGCCTGTCCTGGATGGCGCGCAACTAAGCCCGTCATCCTTGGCTAAAAGTCTAGGAGTCCAGTTGGACCCCTTGCTGCCCATGGAGGCCCAGGTCTCCATGGTCAGCAAACTTTCGTTTTTCCATCTACGACAGGCCAGGCGACTGGCCCCCTACCTGTCCAGGGACGATCTGGCCACAGTAATTCAAGCGACGGTCATCTCGAGGCTAGACTACTGTAAAGCCCTCTACTTGGGCCGGCCCCTGTCGACAATCCGGAAACTCAAGCTAGTGCAAAACGCCGCGGCTCAACTCCTGGCGGGAGCACCGGTGAGAGAGCACATCACTCCCATCCTGCGGCAGTTGCACTGGCTTCCAATTGAGTACCGAATTGTCTTCAAGGTGTTGGTCTTGACCTTCAAGGCCCTACATGGTTTGGGGCCGGTGTACCTGAGGGACCGCCTCACCCCATATGTTCCCCCGAGATCGCTACGCTCGGAAGAGCGAAATCTCTTAGTGACGCCATCAATTCGCTCCTGCCATCACTCCGCAACAAGGCGGCGTGCCTTTTCAGCTGCGGCGCCGGCGTTATGGAATACACTTCCAGACGACGTCCGAGCGATTACAGAGCCCATCCCTTTTCGGAGGGCCTGTAAAACCACCTTAAATTGTTTTTAATCTGGCCTCATGTGAGCCTCCCCGAGTCCCCTTGGGGAGATGGTGGCGAGGTATAAATAAATTATTAATAATAATTATTAAATAATAATAATTATTATTAAATAATTATTATTAATAATAATAATTATTATTAAATAATTATTATTAATAATTATTATTATTCACCTTTCCCGAATAATTCCAGAAAAGCCATTTTGACGCCTTCCTTCCCCCCCTCCCTCCCAGCCGTTGACCTTGAGTCTGGTTTTCGGCATTTTTCATCCCCCGGAAGACGGCGTTTGGGGACCTTTCCCATCATTAAGTGGATTTACCGCCATTTCCATATGTGTTTTCTCCAAGGGATTGTGTTATGAGAGACACATTAAATCTCCATTAATACCTCATTATCCCACTGATAAGATTACCATGATAATGAGGCAGAAATTCTAATTGTCTCCCGGTCTTATTGTGCCGTCCATTAAGTCTCATACCTGGAAGCATGGATTAAAAAATTTGGGGGGTGCGGGGAGCCGAGAAGAGGGTGCTCTTGATCTGGAAAGCACCCCAAACGCATTCCTTTTCGCAGGTATTTCAGTTGTATTTCACACAGCGCCCTCAAATTTTTTGCTGGTTGCCCAAGGGAAAGGGGAACATGGATTATACAGAAGTCTAAGCAGAGGCCGAATGGCCATCTGTCGGGAGGGATCGGATGGTGTCTTCAATATTTAGCAGAATAGGGTTGGATTGTGTCTTCAATACATAACAGAATTATTATATTTGTTTACATCCCACTTTATCTACTCCAAGGGGAACTCAATGCTGGTTGGACTGGATGGCCTTTGGAATCCCTTTCCACTCGACGATACCCCGGAAGTCTTTAAGCATAAGCTGGATGGCCATCTGTCAGGAGAGATCAGATGGTGTTTTCCGCCATGGCAGAAAAGGGTTGGATTGGACGGCCTTTAGAGTCCCCTTGAACGTTAGGATTCTGTAGAAGTCTTTAAAAACAGAGGTTTGGATGGCCATCTGTCGGGAGGGATTGGATTGTGTCTTCAATACATAACATATATATTTGTTCATATCCCACTTTATCTACTCCAAGGGGAACTCAATGCTGGTTGGATTTGATGGCCTTTGGAGTCCCCTTTAGTATTCTCCAGAAGTCTTTAAGCAGAGGCTAGATGGCCATAAGAACATAAGAACATAAGAAGAGCCATGCTGAATCGGGCCTCAGCCCATCTAGTCCAGCATTCTGTATCACACAGTGGCCCACCAGTTGTACACGGGGATCTCGAGCAGAAGGGAGGGCAAAACCTGACCTGCTCCCGACCACCCACAACCAGTACCCGGGGAAATCCTGCCTGCCTCCATCAACACAGAGGTGGCACTTGGTTGTCCATTTCAGTAACTCCTGATTCCCTTGGTATCCATGAATCTGTCTAATCCTGCCTTGAGGCTGTCCAGGCTGACCGCTGTCACAACCTCCTCTGGAAGTGAGTTCCATAACCCAATGACCCTCTGGGTGAAGCAGAAATATTTCCCTTGATTAGTCCTAACTTTCCTACCTTGGAGCTTCAGGGAGTGCCCTCTAGTCCTAGTGTTGGGTGACAGAGAAAATATTTTTTCTTTATTCACCTTTTCTACCCCATGCATGATTTTATACACTTCGGTCAAGTCACCTCTTAGACGCCGTCTTTCAAGGCTGAAAAGACCAAGGCGTTGCAACCTGGTTTCATAAGGGAGCCGCTCCATCCCTTGGCTCATTCTTGTTGCCCTTTTCTGTACCTTTTCCAGTTCCGTTATATCCTTCTTAAGGTGCGGAGACCAGAATTGTACACAGTACTCCAAATGTGGCCTTACCATCGATTTGTAGAGAGGTAATACAACATTTGCTGACCTATTTTCGATTCCCTTTCTGATCATGCCAAGCATAGAATTTGCTTTTTTCACTGCTGCTGCGCACTGGGTTGACATCTTCCTTGAGCTGTCCACCAAAACCCCAAGATCCCTTTCCTGGTTTGTCTCGGAAAGCTTTGACCCCATCAATTGGTAGGTGTAGTTGGGGTTCTTTGCCCCGATGTGCATGACTTTACACTTGTTTAGGTTAAAATGCATTTGCCACTTTGTTGCCCATTCACTCAATTTCGAGAGATCTTTCTGGAGCTCTTTACAGTCAGTTTCATTTTTAACTACCCTGAACAATTTAGTGTCGTCTGCAAACTTTGCTACCTCAGAATTCACTCCTACGTCCAGATCATTAATGAGTAAATTAAAAAGTAACGGACCCAAAACTGAACCTTGGGGGACGCCACTTCTCACCTCTTTCCATCCAGAGAAGTGTCCATTTATTACCACCCTTTGTTTCCTACAGTTTAGCCAGGTTCCCATCCAGGACAAGACCTGTCCCCTGAGTCCATGGCTGAAGGGCTTATTTAGGAGCCTTTGGTGAGGGACTTGGTCAAAAGCCTTTTGAAAGTCACGGTAAACAATATCGACTGGGTCCCCTTTATCTATGTGTTTATTTACACCCTCAAAGAATTCTAACAAGTTAGTAAGACATGATTTGCCTTTGCAGAAACCATGTTGATCTGTCAGGAGGGATCGGATGGTGTTTTCCCCCATGGCCAGGCCCGGATTACCCATAAGGCCAGACTAGGCCATGGCCTCGGGCGGCAGGTTTTGGGGGGCAGCCACCTCCTCCCGCGACCGAAAGGAAGGCGCAAGGAGGAAGGGAAGTCCCGCCCTCCTCTTCGCGCCCCCTCCCAGGGAAGGAGGAGGAGGCGGCGGACGGAAGCCCCACGAGCAGTGCCGCGCGGCTTCCATCCACCTCCTCCTCCCGCGACCGAAAGGAAGGCGCGAGGTGGACGGAAGCCGTGGGGCCGGGGCTGCTGCCGCACATGCGCAGCAGCGCCCTGGGGGCGTGACTTTCCGTGCCCTGGGGGGGGGCGGCGCGAGGCTTCTTGGCCTCGGGCGGCCGAATAGAGCTTAATCTGGGCCTGCCCATGGCACAGAATAGGGTTGGATTGGATGGCCTTTGGAGTTCTCCAGAAGTCTTTAAGAAGAGGCTGGATGGCCATCTGTCAGGAGGGATCGGATGGTGTTTTTTTCCCCATGGCAGATTAGGGTTGGATTGGATGGCCTTTGGAGTCCCTTTTAGCATTCCGCAGAAGTCTTTAAGCAGAGGCTAGATGGCCATCTGTCGGGACGGATCGGATGGTGTGTTTTCCTCTATGGCAGAATAGGGTTGGATTGGATGGCCTTTAGAGTCCCTTTTAGCATTCCCCAGAAGTCTTTAGGCAGTGGCTAGTGTTTCCCAACCTTTTTTGAGCCGCGGCACATTTTTTACATTTACAAATCCTGGGACACACCACCAACCGAAATGACACAAAATGACACTCGAACACAGTCATACATATAGTTAGTATGTTTTTAAATGTATTTATACACTCAGTGTGAAACCTGGGCCTGTTTCGATGAACACAACACAGATATCCTGGCAGGCATGGCAGAAAGACACAAACTTCTCAACACAGAACTCCCATAACCAAGAAAATGCTATAAGAGTTTGGTGGGCATTGACCTTGGGTTTTAGAGTTGTAGTTCACCTGTATCCAGAGAGCACTGTGGACTCAAACAATGTTGGATCAGGACCAAACTTGGCATGAAAACTCAATATGCCCAAATGTGAACACAGATGGAGTTTGGGGAAAATAGACCTCGACATTTGGGAGTTACAGTTTCTGGGATTTATAGTTAACACACAATCAAAGAGCATCCTGAACTCTTGCAACAATGGAATTGAACCAAACTTGGCATATTGAACTCTCATTACCAACAGAAAGTACTGAAAGGGTTTGCTTGGGAATTGACCTTGAGTTTGGAAGTTGTAGTTCACCTACACCCAGAGAGCACTGTGGACTCAAACAATGTTATGTTATGTTGTTGTTTGTTTTCTATCCAGAATCACAATGTTGGAAGGAGGCTCACCACTTTAAGGTCCCTAAAACAGGCATGGGAAAACTTTGGCCCTCTGGGTGCTTTGGACTCCAACTCCCACCATTCCTAACAGCCTGAGGCCCTTTCCTGCTTAGGTGGCTGGGGGGGGGGGGGAAAAGGGCCTGAGGCTGCTGGAATGGTGGGAGTTGGAGTCCAAAACACCTGGAAGGTTCAAGTTTGCCCATGCCAGCTTTTGACAGAGACAGAGACCTCTTCCCCTTCGCGCCCTTCCTTCCCCCTCCTGCCCAACACTTACTTTTCTTCTACACTGCCGCTTCTGCCGCCATTTTGATCTGAGGGGGCAGCGTGAGCGTGTTCAGGAGGGGAGGGGGAGGGAGGAAGATGTGACCCGTGCGGGCGCTACTGCGCAGACTCGCCCCAGAGCAAAGCGAGGCAAAGCGAGCAGAGCGAGGCTGGGAAGAAGGGAGCCCGAGTGGAGAGGAAAAAGTGTTCGGCAGGAGGGGGAAGAAAGGGGATTGGAGGCTCCCATTTCCCACGGCACACCTGAGGATCGCTCACGGCACACTAGTGTGCCGCGGCACACCTGTTGGCTAGATGATGATAATAATAATAATAATAATAATAGTATTCCGCAGAAGTCTTTAAGCAGAGGCTAGATAATAATAATATTCTATTACATATAATAAAAGTCAGTGTTTGCACTGGTGCGGCCGAGCGACCGACAGGAGGAATATTTGCCAGCGTTTCGATTGGCTGCCATTGTGGGATTATTTGCATAACAGGCTCTGATTGGCCAGCCTCAGAACTCCAACATTCTACGACCCCAGACAGAGGGGATTGGTTGCCACTGAAATGGAATTTGCATAACTGCCTCCAAATGGCCAACCACATTCAAACATTCTAAAGTGACTCAGAGGGAAAGGGAAAGGCCTCAGGCAGTCAGCCACTGCGGCCCACAGCACTGACAGATCAGGACCAAACTTGGCAAACAGGCGCCCAATGGCCCACTTCACTACCTGGTGTGGTTTAGGGCAGGAGGGGCCGCGAATGATGGGATTTGCAGTACCTTCACGTCATTCACCTCCCAAACAACACTAAAGCCCCTATAAAACACAAACCAGGCCCAAAATTGACAGAAAGGCTTCCTTAACTTGATTTTCCTGACTAGGCCTCAGCTCATGGGATATTGTTAGGCTTCCTTAACTTGATTTTCCTGACTAGGCCCCCGGGACTCGCAGTACCTTCACTAAGTTCCTGAGACCACTGCAAGCCACATAAACATCTAATAGGAACCAACCTTGGCACACAATGCCTTCCTCAAATAACCGGGCACCGCCGGTCCTCAGCTACCGTGTTTCCCGAAAGTATGACACCCCGATTGTAAGGCGTATCGGGGTGTCAGAAGGCTCGGCTAATGTAAGCCGTACCCCGAAAATAAGACGTACCCCCGGCCGCCGCGTCACTCGGTCCCGCCTCCTCCTCGGTCCCGCCTCCTCCGCCTCCTCCTCCGCCGCCGCCTCCGCCCGCCGCCACCTCCCTCCCTCCGCCCGCCGCCGCCTGCCTCCTCCGCCGCCTCCTACCTCTGCCTCCGGTGCCGCCCGCCGCCGCCTGCCTCCTCCTCCGCCGCCGCTGCTGGGCTCCACGCCTGCGCCAGGCGCGGCTGCGGCAGGCGTGCTCGGACCTTCTGCCCATGCCCGAATGTCTGCGCATGGGCAGAAGGTACCAGTGCGTCTGATGCTGGCGCGCTAACGCTAGCGCGCTGACGCAGGCGCGCCGGGAGCGCTCGGTTCCTTCTGCCCATGCGCAGACATTCGCGCATGGGCAGAAGGCCTGGAGCGCGCCTGGCGCAGCCGCGCCTGGCGCAAGCGTGGGGCCGCTGTCTTGGCGGCGGAGGAGGCAGGCGGCGGCGGAGGCAGGCGGCACCGGAGGCGGAGGTAGGAGGCGGCGGGCGGAGGCGGCGGCGGGCGGAGGCGGAGGAGGAGGCGGGACCGAGGAGGAGGCGGGACCGAGTGATGCGGCGGCCAAGGGGAAAGGCTTACTTTCGAGTGCGGCAGGTACCGTCGGCTAATGTAAGCCGTACCCCGAAAGTAAGCCGTAGTGGGGATTTTGGGGGTCAAAAGAAAGTAAGACGCTGTCTTACTTTCAGGGAAACACGGTAGTAGTAGTAGTAGTAGTAGTAGTAATAATAATAATAATAATAATAAGTATTCTGCAGAAGTCTTTAAGCAGAGGCTGGATGGCCATCTGTCAGGAGGGATCGGATGGTGTTTTCCTCTATGGCAGAATAGGGTTGGATTGGATGGCCTTTAGAGTCCCTTTTAGCATTCCCCAGAAGTCTTTAAGCAGAGGCTAGATGATAATAATAATAATAATATTTAATATTCCCAGCTTTAAGCAGAGGCTAAATAATAATAATAATAATAAGTATTCTGCAGAAGTCTTTAAGCAGTGGCTGGATGGCCATCTGTTGGGAGGGATTGGATGGTGTTTTCCTCCATGGCAGAAAGGGATGGCCCTTGCAGTCCCTTGCAACTCTAGGATTCTGTGGAAGTCCTTAAGCAGAGTTTTGATGGCCATCTGTCGGGAGGGATCGGATACTGCCTCCCAGCCTGGGCCGGCCTTTGGGGTCCCTTCCAATTCTACAGTTTGGCCTCCGGTGCAGTTTTGAAGGCCCACCGGCCTCCCCTGCATCATATTCCGGCCATCGATCTGCTTCACGAGCCTTTTTCCCCTCGTCCATCTACGCCACCCCTGCGGAGCGGTCTGTGGCTGGCAGGGGCCTTGATTGGCACCGGCGGCCTCTCATCACTCAGGAGGACCCCCGTTGCCCCGTAATGAGGCCGGCCATTAAGGGCTCATTCTCCTCTCGGCCCTTGCTGGGCCGTTGACTGGTCCCCAGACGGGGTCCCTGACCCCGGGGTCAAGCGTGCCACCGTCCTGGGGTCCAACAGGCGGCCGGGAAACTTTTCTTCATAAGCCAAGAGGAAAATCTCTTCCAATCGCGCTGAACGTGGTGCCAAAGGTCTCCATCCCAAAGGCCAAGCCCTGGAAGACACGATGCGACCCCTCCCGGCAGATGGCCATCCGGTCTCTGTTGACAAATCTCCAGGGAATGAGATCTATTCCATGTGGAATGTTTCCATCGTGAGAGGTCGTAGAAGTCTAGAGTCGGAAGGCATCCAACCCACTTCTGCCACAAAGGAAGGTACAATCTGATCCCTCCCGACAGATGGCCATCTAGCTGTTGATATGATAGATACACATAACCCCCTGACCCCCTTTACGTCCTGGTGGGGTTCGGGGGACATGACCCACAGATTATGGGATTTGTAGTACTTTCAAACACTTTGGTTCCCACCGACCACTGAGCCCAACAAAAAGGACCAATACAGACCACACTTGGCACACACAGCTCCCACTACCCACTCGTTCGGGGGACATGACCCACAGATTATGGGATTTGTAGTACTTTCAAACACTTTGGTTCCCACCGACCACTGAGCCCAACAAAAAGGACCAATACAGACCACACTTGGCACACACAGCTCCCACTACCCACTCGTTCGGGGGACATGACCCACAGATTATGGGATTTGTAGTACTTTCAAACACTTTGGTTCCCACCGACCACTGAGCCCAACAAAAAGGACCAATACAGACCACACTTGGCACACACAGCTCCCACTACCCACTCTACGTCCTGGTGCAGTTTGGAGAAGGGTGGACCATGGATGATGGGACTTTCAGTACCTCTACTCACTTCCCAAGTCCGCTGCAACCCTCATCATTGGATGATCGAGACCACACTTGGCATACATAACCCCCATGACTGCCTTCATGTCCTGGTAAGGCTTGGGGGAGGACTGACAATGGATAATGGGCTTTGTAGTACTTTTACCCTCTGCTCCCACAGACCACTGCGGCCCCCCAACAAACACCAATAAGGATCACGCTTGGCACACAGAGCCCCAGTGACCCTCTCTACATCCTACTGAGGTTTGGAGGGGGGCAGAACATGAATGATGGGACTTGCAGTACCTTCCCTCACTTTCCAAGACTGCTACAAACCTATTCCAATGACTGATCAACACCAAACCTGGCACACAGAGCCCTCATGACCCACTCTACATCCTGGTGCAGTTTTGTGTGAGACGGAACACGGATGATGGGACTTGAAGTACCTTCACTCACTTCCTAAAAACAATGCAACCCTCATCCATTCACCAATACAGACCAAACTTGGCACACAGAGCCCCCCTGACCCAATCTACATCCTACTACACTTTGGGGGAGGGTGGCCCACAGATGATGGGACTTGCACTACCTTCAGTAATTTCATGATACCACTGCAACTCCCAATAATGATGGATCAAGACCAAACTTGGCACACAGAGCCCCCATGACCCACTCTACATCCTGCTGCACTTCTCAAATCACCCGGGCACCGCCGGGTCCCCAAGCTAGTGTGTGTGTGTGTGTGTGTATATACACACACACACACACACACACACATATATATATGTAATGTTCATTTGTGGGATTAACATAACTCAAAAACCACTGGACAAATTGCTGCCAAATTTGGCCACAAAACATACTAATACTAAACCAAAGAGGGACCATCATTGAAAAAATTGATTTTGTCATTTGGGAGTTGTAGTTGCTGGGAGTTATAGTTCACCCGCAATCAAAGAGCATTCTGAACTCTTGCAACAATGGAATTGAACCAAACTTGGCACACTGAACTCTCATGAGACCAAAGGAAAGTACTGAAAGGGTTTGGTGGGCATTGACCTTGAGTTTGGGAGTTGTAGTTCACCAGTCCCTCCTCTTCTTTCCAAAGGTGCAAACTTTTCTTTTTCCTCGGAGCAGGGGTTGCGAAGGTGCCTGCTCGGGCTTCCTTCTCCTCCTCCCCGGGGCCCCTCCTCACCTCTCCTTCCCAGCCAGAGTTCGCAGATACGGGGGGGCCTCCTCCCAGTCCATCCCTGCCAAAGACAGCCTATCCCACGCGCCCAGGGCCAGCCCCGCGCTCTTAAAGGGACACGCACCTCCAAGTCAGGCCCACGAGCGACACGTCCCTGAGCAGGGACAAAGGCCCCCTGGCCATCTCCAGCCCCCCCCCCCCCAACACACACACACAAGCAATAGAGAGGAGGGGAGAGAGTGAGGTAGGGGGGAGCGCGCGAGGCGAAGGGAAGGGAGGAGAGCGAAGGCATACTCTGTGGCGGTGCTTGCTCCTGGCCTCCTCCTCTTCTCCCTCCTCCCTTCCCCTCCGTTGGCCGCTCTGCTTGCCTGCCTGCCTGCCTGCCGGGGCCCTTACGCAACCTGGTCAGAATCGGCCGGCGGGCCGCGAAATGCCCAGGTCTGGTATTGGAGGTTCCAATTTCCCACGGCACACCTGATGACCGCTCACGGCACACTAGTGTGTCACGGTACAATGGTTGGGAAACACTGTGATAGATAGATATGAATGAGAAGGAGTCCTAGCACCATCCAGTCTGATCCTCTTCTTCCTTCCACAAAGGACAACACCATCCGATTCCTCCTGACAGATGGCCATCCAGCCATAGAGAGAGAGAGAGAGAGAGAGAGAGAGAGAGAGAGAGAGAGATAGGAATGAGAAGGACCGCCAGAGCCATCCAATTCAACCCCCTTCTTTCTGCCACAAAGGAAGGCACCATCCGATCCTTCCTGACAGATGGTCATGCAGCCATAGATAGATATATAGATAGAAAGGGATGGGAAGGACCCACAAAGCCATCCAGTCCTGTCACCTTCTTTCTGCCACAAAGGAAGGCACCACCCGATCCCTCCTGACAGATGGCCAGCCAACCTCCAGGGACGGGAGACTCCACTACCACTCACCGTATCTTGGTTGGTTGCAGGAATGTAGCCGGGGGGTGGGGGCTAAGGGGCTTCAGCCCCCCGAATTCTCAGGGTGGTCTGCGAGAAGGCCTTACTGGTACATTATTTAAACTGTTATGTTTATTCATATCATGATCTGATCACCATGCTCATTATATCCCACATTAATGGGGTTATTGGGATAACAATACAAAAGGTTTGCTAGGGTAGACCCTCTTCCACCCAGTCTCAGCCCCGAACCAAACTCAGCCCCCCGAATCAATATCCTGGCTACGGCCCTGGTTGGTTGCATAATGAAAGTTCCTAGAGTTGGATAATACCCCAAAGGACACCCAGTCTCCAACTTCCACAAAGGAAGACACAATCCAATTCCTCCCGACAGATGGCCACCCCGCCATCCGGACAAGGTGACTCCATCGCTACCCACTTCATAGGTTCATCGTATCGGAAGAGACACCAAGGGGCATCCCATCCAACTTCTTCCTTACCGCAGCAGGAAGACACCCTCCGATCCCTCCCGACAGATGGCCATCCAGTCCCTGTTGGAAAAACCTTCAGAGAAGGAGACTCAATGGACTCTGAGCAGACCCGGATTAAGACCTTTTGGCGCCCTAGGCCACACTTTGGAATTGCGCCCCCTTTCGCTCGCCGCCACTCGGGCCCTGCCCCCGGAGGGAGTGACGTCGCTCAGGCCCCGCCCCCAGAGGGAGTGATGTCGCTCAGGCCCCGCCCCCAGAGGGAATGACATCGCTCGGGCCCCACCCGGAGGGAGTGACATCGCTCGGGCCCCGCCCGGAGGAGTGATGTCGCTCGGGCCCGCCCGGAGGGAGTGATGTCGCTCGGGCCCCACCCCCGGAGGGAGTGATGTCGCTCGGGCCCCACCCCCGGAGGGAGTGATGTCGCTCGGGCCCCGCCCCGGAGGGAGTGACGTCGCTCGGGCCCCACCCCCGGAGGGAGTGATGTCGCTCGGGCCCCACCCCCGGAGGGAGTGATGTCGCTCGGGCCCCGCCCCCGGAGGAGTGATGTCGCTCGGGCCCCGCCCCCGGAGGGAGTGATGTCGCTCGGGCCCCACCCCCGGAGGGAGTGATGTCGCCGGGCCCCGCCCCCGGAGGGAGTGACGTCGCTTGGGCCCCACCCCCGGAGGGAGTGATGTCGCTCGGGCCCCGCCCCCGGAGGGAGTGATGTCGCTCGGGCCCCGCCCCCGGAGGGAGTGACGTCGCTGGGGCCCTGCCCCCGTGACGTCACTCGGGCCCCACCCCCGGAGGGAGTGACGCTCGGGCCCCACCCCCGGGGGAGTGACCGCCGGCCCGGGAGGAGTGATGTCGCTCGGCCCGCCCGGAGGGAGTGATGTCGCTCGGGCCCCACCCCGGAGGGAGTGACGTCTCCCCCACCCCTGGAGGGAGTCGAGGGAGTGATGTCGCTCGGGCCCCGCCCCCGGAGGGAGTGACGTCGCTCAGGCCCCGCCCCAGAGGGAGTGATGTCGCTCAGGCCCCGCCCCCAGAGGGAGTGACATCGCTCGGGCCCCACCCCGGAGGGAGTGACATCGCTCGGGCCCCACCCCCGGAGGGAGTGACATCGCTCGGGCCCCACCCCCGGAGGGAGTGACGTCGCTCGGGCCCCACCCCCGGAGGGAGTGACATCGCTCGGGCCCCACCCCCGGAGGGAGTGACATCGCTCGGGCCCCACCCCCGGAGGGAGTGACATTGCTCGGGCCCCACCCCCAGAGGGAGTGACGTCGCTCGGGCCCCACCCCCGGAGGGAGTGACATCGCTCGGGCCCCACCCCCGGAGGGAGTGACATCGCTCGGGCCCCACCCCCGGAGGGAGTGACATCGCTCGGGCTGCACTCCTCCTCCCTCCCTCCTGAGGCCACGCCGAGTTGTCGCACAGGCAGCGGCAGCTGTGCTGCATGAATGGGGCGCCGCGTGGAAGGGCGCTGCGCAGCTGCCGCTGGGACAACTCGGCATGAGTCAACACCATTTTTTTGGCCTTGCTCTGGTGCCCCCCTCGGCTTACGCCCATAGGCCACGGCCTTGCTGGACTAATGGATAATCCGAGCCTGACTGTGAAGCTGCGTGATCGAAGAACTTTTGTCATAATGTTGAGGTGAAGCCGCACACTTCCTTTGCCTGGATTCGCACTCGCACCTGCACGGCGCAGGTGCGGATTGACAGATGAGCCCGTCTCTTGCCAACGGAGCGTTTAACCGAACCGATCCATATCAGGTTTGGGGGAGGGGGGGTGCGAGGATTGGGGGATTTCATCAACATCCATCCGCATTTCCAAGTTTAAATGGAGCGTTTGTGTAATTACGAGCCATACATCCCGGCCATTATCTAAATCGCCATTTTATTTCCTGGATGTGGTTTTTTTCTTCTAATTTTCCCATCATGCCGGGGCCTTTTCACACTCGCTAAGCCTCGGCATCATTAGCGGAGGGGAGTTAATGAATATAAAAAGCATAAAGGCTAATTACACTTTAATTTACAATCATGAGCTCATTTTGGCGACCGGAGGAAATTCGTTTTTTTGAGAAACAGCTCTCTGAAATGAAGGAAGAAAAGATAATAGTGGGTTTTCCAGATCCATAATGGTCCACGTGCGTAGTGGAGTAAATTATGTGTGGGTTTACTAAAGCAGTGTTTTTCAACCTTTTTTGAGCCGCGGCACACTTTTTACGTTTACAAAATCCTGGGGCACACCACCAAACAAAATGACACAAAATGACACTCTAACACAGTCATACATATAGTTAATATGTTTTGAAATGTATTTATACACTCAGTGTGAAACCTGGGTCTGTTTCGATGAACACAACATAGATATCCTGGCAGGAATGGCAGAAAGACACAAACTTCCCACACAGAACTCCCATAACCAAGAGAAAATGCTATAAGACAGGGCTGTCCAACTGGCGGCCCGGGGGCCGTATATGGCCCCCCAGCCCCTTCCCTACGGCCCCCCTAAGCTTTTTAATAAAAAATAAAAATTGAAAAATAAAATAAATAATTTTCTCTTTAAAAATACCTACTTCCGGGTTCGGAGCAAGTATCGCGAGAATCCGCAACCCACCCGGGATTTCGCTGCCAACGCGATATCACGCCGGCGTTGACAGCGAAATCCCATGTGGATTGCGTATTCTCGCAATACTCTTCGGCTACTCTACTACTGGATCACTGAGGCCCACAGACGCGATTAGGACCTTCTTCGACTCAGTCGGTCGTCGCCTCTCTCGTCGTCCTGGTACTCCTGGATCCTGCGCGTTTGGAAAAGGTAGGCCAAAGCAGGGGGCTCCTCAGGGGGCTCCTCATTCCCTCCCCCCATCTCCCCTCATGTATTAAATATAAAATTAAATATATTTAGAGATGAAATAAGGGGAGATGGGATACATTAAAATAAGGGGAGGAGTGATGGAATATAAATATTAAATTAAAATAATATGGAATTAATATTTAATATTAAAATAAGAGGAGAAGGGAGAGGGCGCTGGGGAGAGGGCGGAGCCGGGGGTGACGAGGGGGCGGAGCCGGGGGTGACGAGGGGGCGGAGCCGGGGGTGGGGGCAGACCCTACGGCCCCCCAGGTCATCAGTGACCAGAATTCAGGCCCCTGGGCCAGTAGATGTTGGACAGCCCTGCTATAAAAGTTTGGTGGGCATTGATCTTGAGTTTTGGAGTTGTAGTTCACCTATATCCAGGGAACACTGTGGACTCAAACAATGTTGGATCAGGACCAAACTTGGCATGAATACTCAATATGCCCAAATGTAAACACAGATGGAGTTTGGGGAAAATAGACCTTGACATTTGGGAGTTACAGTTTCTGGGATTTATAGTTAACACACAATCAAAGAGCATCCTGAACTCTTGCAACAATGCAATTGAACCAAACTTGGCATATTGAACTCTCATTACCAACTGAAAGTACTGAAAGGGTTTGCTTGGGAATTGACCTTGAGTTTGGAAGTTGTAGTTCACCTACACCCAGAGAGCACTGTGGACTCAAATAATGATGGATCTGGACCACACTTGAAATGAATACTCAATATGCCCAAATATGAATGCAGATTTCAGGGGAAATAGACTTTGCCATTTGGTAGCTATAGTTGCTGGGATGTATAGTTCCCTTACAATCAAAGAGCATTCTGAACCCCACCAATGATAGAACTGGGCCAAACTTCCCACACAGGACCCCCCGGTGGCTCCCTCCCTGAATGGCTCTCTCCCTCTTCCACACCAGAAGGGAAGGCCCTCACTCGGTCTGCGGTTGCCTGCCTTCCTTCCTTCTTTCCTACGGTTCGAAAGAAGAAGCCGGTGGGCCTGCCTCGGACTGCGCTTGTCACTTCCGCTTTCGTTCCCCGCCCTCCCTCGATTGGAGGCTGGCTGGCTGGGGAAATGGCCGAAGGAGGCGGCGCCTCAGCCCCTTCTTCGCCGCCGCCGCCCGGCCCTTCCTCCTCCTCCTCCCCCAAGCAGCAGCAGCGGGAGTACGGCAGGAGGGGGAAGAAAGTGGGGAAGAGAGGTTTTCCCGCAGCACACCAGGTGATTGCTCACGGCACACTAGTGTGCCACGGAACAGTGGTTGGGAAACACTGGTCTAGGCGGCTATTCCTAACCCTCTTGCCAACATTGGAAATCATCATCAACAACAACAACGATGATGATCATCATCATCTGTATCCCATGAAATCTTCCTTAGGTACTCAATATAGTAACAACAACAACAACAGAAACATTACTCATGTTCTCGAGTTTCTAGCATTGCTAAATATCTAACAATAATAACAACAGAAACATTAAGTACCCCAGGAAATATTCCTCAGGTTCTTGACTTTCTAGAATTGCTAATTATATAACAATAACAACAAGAACATTATGTACCCCATGAAATATTCCTCAGGTTCTCGAGTTTCTTGCAGTGCTAAATATCTAACAACAACAACAGAAACATGTACACCATGAAATGTTCCTCATGTTCTCAAGTTTGTAGCAGTGCTAACTATCTAACAACAACAACAACAACAACAGAAACATTACTCAGGTTCTTGAGTTCCTAGCATTGCTAACTATCTAACAACAACAACAACAACAACAACAGAAACATTACTCAGGTTCTTGAGTTTCTAGCATTGTTAACTATCTAACAACAACAACAACAACAACAGAAACATTACTCAGGTTCTTGAGTTCCTAGCATTGCTAACTATCTAACAACAACAACAACAGAAACATTACTCAGGTTCTCGAGTTTCTAGCATTGTTAACTATGTAACAGCACCAACAACAGCTCGGGTTCTTGAGTTTCTAGCATTGTTAACTATCTAACAACAACAACAACAACAACAGAAACATTACTCAGGTTCTTGAGTTCCTAGCATTGCTAACTATCTAACAACAACAACAACAGAAACATTACTCAGGTTCTCGAGTTTCTAGCATTGTTAACTATGTAACAACAACAACAACAGAAACATTACTCAGGTTCTTGAGTTCCTAGCATTGCTAACTATCTAACAACAACAACAACAACAACAGAAACATTACTCAGGTTCTCGAGTTTCTAGCATTGCTAAATATCTAACAACAACAACAGAAACATGTACACCATGAAATGTTCCTCATGTTCTCAAGTTTGTAGCAGTGCTGACTATCTAACAACAACAACAACAACAACAGAAACATTACTCAGGTTCTTGAGTTCCTAGCATTGCTAACTATCTAACAACAACAACAACAGAAACATTACTCAGGTTCTTGAGTTCCTAGCATTGCTAACTATCTAACAACAACAACAACAACAGAAACATTACTCAGGTTCTCGAGCATTGTTTCTAGCATTACTCAGGTTCTTGAACTATCTAACAACAACAACAACAGAAACATTACTCAGGTTCTTGAGTTCCTAGCATTGCTAACTATCTAACAACAACAACAGAAACATTACTCAGGTTCTTGAGTTCCTAGCATTGCTAACTATCTAACAACAACAACAACAACAACAGAAACATTACTCAGGTTCTTGAGTTTCTAGCATTGCTAACTATCTAACAACAACAACAGAAACATTACTCAGGTTCTTGAGTTCCTAGCATTGCTAACTATCTAACAACAACAGAAACATTACTCAGGTTCTTGAGTTCCTAGCATTGCTAACTATCTAACAACAACAACAACAGAAACATTACTCAGGTTCTTGAGTTCCTAGCATTGCTAACTATCTAACAACAACAACAACAGAAACATTACTCAGGTTCTTGAGTTTCTAGCATTGCTAACTATCTAACAACAACAACAACAACAACAGAAACATTACTCAGGTTCTCGAGTTTCTAGCATTGCTAACTATCTAACAACAACAACAACAACAGAAACATTACTCAGGTTCTTGAGTTCCTAGCATTGCTAACTATCTAACAACAACAACAACAACAGAAACATTACTCAGGTTCTTGAGTTCCTAGCATTGCTAACTATCTAACAACAACAACAACAACAACAGAAATATTACTCAGGTTCTCGAGTTTCTAGCATTGCTAACTATCTAACAACAACAACAACAGAAACATTACTCAGGTTCTCGAGTTTCTAGCATTGCTAACTATCTAACAACAACAACAACAACAGAAACATTACTCAGGTTCTCGAGTTTCTAGCATTGCTAACTATCTAACAACAACAACAACAACAGAAACATTACTCAGGTTCTTGAGTTCCTAGCATTGCTAACTATCTAACAACAACAACAACAACAACAGAAATATTACTCAGGTTCTCGAGTTTCTAGCATTGCTAACTATCTAACAACAACAACAACAGAAACATTACTCAGGTTCTCGAGTTTCTAGCATTGCTAACTATCTAACAACAACAACAACAACAGAAACATTACTCAGGTTCTCGAGTTTCTAGCATTGTTAACTATGTAACAACAACAACAACAGAAACATTACTCAGGTTCTTGAGTTCCTAGCATTGCTAACTATCTAACAACAACAACAACAACAACAGAAACATTATTTATTTATTTATTTATTTATTTATTTATTTATTCTTCGATTTTATATTCCGCTCCTCCCTACAGGCTCGGGGCGGGTGACAATAAAATACACCTGGGCAGGCCAAGTCTCGGCATGCTGCCCTACAATTAAAACAAAAGACAGTTAAAAACACAAGTTCCACGTATCGCGAGGTACAGGAGATATACAACAGTATACAAGGGTATACAACATGTCATCCAATCAGGCTTAAGTAAATGCTAGCTCAAAAAGAGCGGTCTTACATGCCTTTCTGAACGGGATTAATTCCGAGATGGTTCGGACTCTATCAGGCAGAGAGTTCCACAGCGCTGGAGCTGCCGCTGAGAAAGCTCTCTGTCGGGTTGCGGATAGGTGGCAGGAGCGGACTGATGGTATGGTCAACAAATTCTGTTCGTCTGACCGCAGTGATCTCGGGGGCAAGTACGGGGTAAGGCGGTCCCTCAGGTACGCAGGCCCTAGGCCGTGAAGTGCCTTGAAGGTCAATACCAATACCTTGAAGACAATTCGGTACTCGATAGGAAGCCAGTGCAGTTGCCGAAGAATAGGCGTGATGTGGTCCCTCACTGACGAACCCGTCAGCAGGCGTGCCGCGGCATTCTGCACTAGCTTGAGTTTCGGAGTGTCGACAAGGGAAGGCCAACGTGAGGGCGTTACAGTAGTCCAGTCTCGAGATGACCGTCGCTTGGATTACCGTCGCCAGGTCGTTCCCGGACAGGTAGGGTGCCAGTCGCCTAGCCTGACGCAGGTGATAGAAGGACCCCCTGCAGACCGCGGAGACCTGGGCCTCCATGGTCAGCAGGGAGTCCAACTGAACACCCAAGCTCTTAACCGATGATGACGGGCTAAGCTGCTCGCCATCCAGGGTAGGCAACCGGCACCCACCCAGCCCAGGGCGACCAGGCCACAGGATCTCCGTCTTCGACGGGTTCACCTTCAGCCGGCTGGCACGCAGCCAACCAGTCACGGCTTCCAGGCATCGGTGGAAACAATCGGGTACGGTATCCGGCCTGCCGTCCATTCTCAGCAGAAGCTGGGTGTCATCCGCGTACTGATAACACTCCAGACCAAAGTCGCGGGCCAGCTGGGCCAGGGGCGCATATAGACGTTGAATAACAAGGGGGAGAGGATAGCCCCTGGGGGGACCCACAGTTGAGTGGGGCCCTCCCGGAGACCCCCGCCCCCCCACACGTTGTCCCCGGCCCCGGAGGAAGGAGGCCACCCATTGAAGTGCGGTCCCCCCGACTCCGGCGCCGGCTAGACGGTGGGCCAACAATGCATGATCAACCGTATCAAACGCTGCTGTCAGGTCTAACAAGACAAGCAGGGCAGACCCGCCCTGGTCCAGCTGGCGGCGAAGTTGGTCTGTAATGGCGACAAGCACGGTCTCCGTCCCATGCCCAATACGGAAGCCGGACTGGTAGGGATCAAGTCCAGCTGTGTCATCTAAGAACTGCTGCAGCTGATCCGCTGCTGCCCTCTCAATTACTTTGCCCAAGAAGGGCAGGTTGGACACCGGCCTGTAATTGGAGGGAGCCGAAGGGTCTAAATTCGGCTTCTTCAGCAGCGGTCTTACCAAAGCCTCTTTCAATCCCCCCGGGAAGACTCCTTGCTCAAGGGAGCTATTTATGATCGTGCCCAGCAATGCTAGAAACTCAGGTTCTCGAGTTTCTAGCATTGCTAACTATCTAACAACAACAACAGAAACATTACTCAGGTTCTCGAGTTTCTAGCATTGCTAAATATCTAACAAAAACAACAACAGAAACATTAAGTACCCCATGAAATATTCCTCGGGTTCCTGACTTTCTAGAATTGCTAAATATCTAACAACAACAAAAACATTATGTACCCCATGAAATATTCCTTAGGTTCTTGAGTTTCAAGCATTGCTAAATATCTAACAACAACAACAACAACACAAACAAAAATGAGGACGAGCAGTCAGGAGGCCCCTGCATTCAAGTTACTTTGACCTGCAGCAGGGAGTTCCGCAGTTCCTGGTTGAGCCAATAAGGTTGGGAGTGTGGCTCCAGCAGCAGCCTCAACGAGCAGTCTGCTTTTTCCTTGCTTTCTTCCCCAGAACCTAACATTGTAACAAATCCCCCCAATAAAAGTGCCCTAAATTGCAACTTTTTCCTCTCTATAGTATTACAATGTGTCCATTACTAACTCAGACATACTCAAAGCATGAACTTTCCTTATTCTGGGCCGCAGGGCCTGCCTGGGATGTGCGTATAGCATCCCGGGGAGGCCGGAGCTGCGATTCTTTCAACCGCGGATACAGAAACCCGCTGGTCCCCCGTATCCACGAGTCAACGGATTGTTTCCATTTTGGTGCCGTATTTTTCCTACACTAATTCTAAGCCTAACTTTCTAGCATTGTTGAAAATCCAATAACAACATTCTGTATCCTATGAAATCTTCCTCAGGTATTCAAATTTCTAGTATTGCTGACAATCTAATAATAATAATCTGAACTGTTTTACTATTACATTATTATTACATTATTATTATTATTTATCTGGCTTGAAGCAGACAACATACTTTCCATACATTAAACACCAATCAAAATCTCTCTCTCTTGGCATTACTTTGCGAACAAATATTCAGGAAGGACTCATCCCACGCTTTTTACAAGCGCGTTGATGACTAAAAAGGCCAATCTGAGATAGGCAAGTTCGGTTGCTCTTTGATTGTGTGTTCACTATAAATCCCAGAAACTGTAACACCCAAATGTCAAGGTCTATTTTCCCCAAACTCCATCTGTGTTCACATTTGGGCATATTGAGTATTCATGCCAAGTTTGGTCCTGATCCAACATTGTTTGAGTCCACAGTGCTCTCTGGATATAGGTGAACTACAACTCCAAAACTCAAGGTCAATGCCCACCAAACTCTTATAGCATTTTCTCTTGGTTATGGGAGTTCTGTGTGGGAAGTTTGTGTCTTTCTGCCATTCCTGCCAGGATATCTATGTTGTGTTCATCGAAACAGGCCCAGGTTTCACACTGAGTGTATAATACATTTAAAAACAAGCTAACTATCTGTATGACTGTGTTAGAGTGTCATTTTGTGTCATTTTGGTTGGTGGTGTGCCCCAGGATTTTGCGAATGTAAAAAGTGTGTCGCGGCTCAAAAAAGGTTGGGAAACACTGCCTTAGTTAATAGTTTGATTCCAAAATGACATGTTTTCTCTGCCCTGGAGTCATCCAATTTGTGCCTCCGAGTCCTTTCCGATCGATGGCGACTCTATTGCCTTCCTTTGAGGCTGAGAAAGTGTGTCACTCCGTGGGTTCCTGAAGCTGAACGAGGAATCGAACACTCATCTCCGGAGTCATGGAATCGTAGAGTTGGAAGAGACCTCGTGGGCCATCCAGTCCAACCCCTGCCAAGGAGCAGGAAAATTGCATTCAAAGCACCCCCGACAGATGGCCATCCAGCCTCTGTTTAAAGGAGTCATAGTCCAACCCTAAATTTCTAGCATTCAGCAGCCATGGAAGCTTATGCTAGACACCTCCCCTACTCAGAACCCTTCCACACTGCCCTATATCCCAGAATATCAAGGCTGAAAATCACACAGTATCTGCTTTGAACTGGGTTATCAACCGAGGGCCAGGCCTGGATTAACATCTTTTTGCGCCCTAGGCAAAAAGTAGAGAATGGGTGGAGAGGGGGGTGGTTGTAATTTTGTGCCTTTATCGAGGTAGGTTTCTTAGGGTTTTTATACTTCAACACACTAGATTCTCTCCACCCCCCTCCCCCCCTTTTTCCTGGAGGTTCTAATTTCCCACGGCACACCTGATGATCGCTCACGGCACACTGGTTGGGAAACACTGGACTAAGGATCATAATATTATATTATTGCCATAGCACAGGGGTAAGGAACCTATGGCTCGGGAGGCAGATGTGGCTTCTTTCATTATTGCATCTGGATCTCCAGAGCAGCCCGGGCCTCGGTTTCCCAACATGCAGTGGGGAGGAGTGACTGCCTCGCTGACGTCGACACCAAGGTCCGCCTTGGCCCCACACCCTCCTCCCCCTTCCTTCCTTCCTTCCTTCCTTCCTTCTTCCTTTCTTTTTCCCTCTCTTTTACTTTCCTCCCTCTCTCCCTACCTTCTTTCCTCCCTCCCTCTTCATTTCTTCCTTCCTCTTCAATTCTTTCCTTCTCTCCTTCCTTTTCCTTCCCTCTCTCCCCTTCCTTCTTTCTTCCAATCTCCCTCTTCTTCCTTCCTCTTCCTTCCTTACTTTCTCCCCTTCACCCTTTCCTTCTCTTTCTCTCCTTCCTTTTCCCGCCCTCCCTCCCCTTCCTTCTTTCCTCCATTCTCCCTCTTCCTTCCTTTATTTCTCCCCTTCACCCTTTCCTTCTCTCCATCCTTTTCCCCCTCTCTCCCCTTCCTTCTTTCCTCCATTCTCCCTCTTCCTTCCTTCCTTCCTTCCTTCCTTCCTTCCTTCCTTCCTTCCTTCCTTCCTCCCTCCCTCCCTCCCTCCCTCCCTCCCTCCCTCCCTCCCTCCCTCTTCTATTCTTTTTCCCTAAGTCTTCCTTTCCTTCTCCTTCCTTTCTTTTCACTTCCCCCTCTCTCCCCTTTTCTTTCCTCCATTCTCCCCCTTCCTTCCTTCCTTCCTTCCTTCCTTCCTTCCTTCCTTCCTTCCTTCCTTCCTCTTCTATTCTTTTTCCCTAAGTCTTCCTTTCCTTCTCCTTCCTTTCTTTTCACTTCCCCCTCTCTCCCCTTCTTTCTTTCCTCCATTCTCCCCCTTCCTTCCTTCCTTCCTTCCTCTTCTATTCTTTTTCCCTAAGTCTTCCTTTCCTTCTCCTTCCTTTCTTTTCACTTCCCCCTCTCTCCCCTTCTTTCTTTCCTCCATTCTCCCCCTTCCTTCCTTCCTTCCTTCCTTCCTTCCTTCCTTCCTTCCTCTTCTATTCTTTTTCCCTAAGTCTTCCTTTCCTTCTCCTTCCTTTCTTTTCACTTCCCCTCTCCCCCTTCTTTCTTTCCTCCATTCTCCCCCCTTCCTTCCTTCCTTCCTTCCTTCCTTCCTTCCTCTTCTATTCTTTTCCCCCCAAGTCTTCCTTTCCTTCTCCTTCCTTTCTTTTCACTTCCCTCTCTCCCCTTCTTTCTTTCTCCTTTTCCCTTCATTATGTTCCTTTTCCTCACTCCCTTTCTATTCCCCACCCTTTCCTTTCCTCTTTTCCCATTTCCTTCTTTCCTTTCCCTTCCTTGTCTCTCTCCTGCTTTTCTTTTCTTCCTTTTCCATAGTTTGTTCTTCTTTCTTCCTCTCCCCCTTTCACCTTTATTTCCTCTTTCTTTCTTTCTTTCTTTCTTTCTTTCTTTCTTTCTTTCTTTCTTTCTTTCTTTCTTTCCCCCTTCCTTCCGTCCTTCCTTCCTTCCTTCCTTCCTTCCTTCCTTCCTTCCTTCCTTCCTTCCTTCCGCCTTCTCTTCCTTCCCAGAGTCCTGAGCATGCCTTTTGCAGAGCCAGGTCTGAAGTGTCCGTCATTCTGCCGGGGGAATCCTTTTCTGATTGTATGTACGTATAGACTCGCATTTAGTTGAAGTCAGTCTTAAAATATATCATATCTATTAGATGGCTCTCACTGAAATAAATTTCCAAATATTTTGCTTTCATGGCTCTCGGAGTCAAAAAGGTTCCCGACCCCTGCATATGTATGTACATGGCGTATGTGCCTCAATGATTACTGATGCGTGTTTTGGAAACAGGCGAGCTCTTCGGTTCCCAAACTTTCCGTCACGTTTGCTTTTCCGAACCAAAAAAAGAAAGGCAGAGAAGGAAAATATGCGGCTCAGCATTCGTAAGTTTGGGGAAAGGCGCCCTGGGGAGTGCCCTGGCCTTCCAAAGTCGTCCTCGGCACATTAGTCATGAGGCGCAAAGTGCCTTCGGAGGCGTCTCTGGAGCCTTCTGCAAATGCTGAGCTCTTGCAATTCCACCTAGGCAGATGGCCGGGTGGCGATGGCTCCGGATTCTAGCCTGAACGCACACCCTCGCTTTCTGTCCTGCGTCTCCAAAGTGTCTTTGTGAGCACGTATCCAAGGGTGGTCTAAGGTAAGTTTATATGGTAAGCGAACATTATTTTGGCGCCCCCCCAACATTATTTTGGCGCCTCCCCCATGTAAAACAAATATACAATTATAATATCACAATACCATTAGTAGTATTATATTGTATCAATGTATATACAATATATTATAGTACATACTCATACTATATTATATCATAATAATGTTATACTACAGGGCTGTCCAACTGGCGGCCCCGGGGCCGGATCCGGCCCCGTAGCCTGTTGGACACGGCCCCACCTATGCCCTCAGCCGCCCCCAGGCCCCGCCCCCAGGCCAGGCCCCGCCCCCTCCTAAAGCCGCCGAAAAAGGGCAGAAGGCGGCGCCAAGAGCAGCGCGTCACAGGCCTGGTGTGACGCGCTGATCTTGGCACCGCCTACTCCTCCTTTTTGGCGGCTCCCCCGGCCTAGGAAGGGAGGGGCGCCGAGGAGGAGTAGGCGGTGCCAAGGGCAGCGCGTCACGGCAGGCCTGTGACGCTGCCGTTGGCGCCGCCTTCTGCCCTTTCGGCGCCCCCTCCCTTCCTAGGGCAGGGGAGCCGCCGAAAAAGGGCAGAAGGCGGCGCCAAGAGCAGCGCATCACAGGCCTGGCGTGACGCGCTGCTCTTGGCGCCGCCTACTCCTCCTTTTCGGCGGCTCCCCCGGCCTAGGAAGGGAGGGGGGGGTGCCGAAAAGGAGGAGTAGGCGGTGCCAAGAGCAGCGCGTCACGCCAGGCCTGTGACGCACTGCTCTTGGCGCCGCCTACTCCTCCTTTTTCGGAGGCTTTAGGAGGGGGAGGGGCCTGGCCTGGGGGCGGGGCCGAGTGGCCCCGCAGGTCATCAGTGACCTCTTATCCGGCCCTGGACCCGCCAGAAGTTGGACAGCACTGTTATACTACATTACAATATAATTATATTATATTATATTATATTGACATTATAATATAACATAACATTCTATTATATTATTATTATTATAAAATAATAAATAACATTATTTATTTAAATAAAATTATCCTCTACTAAATATTTTCATTGCTCCTATAAAACTCAAATAACCCAAAATAAAGTAAAATAAAATATTATATATTACTATTTGACTGCGCAGTTGCGCCTGTCTCCCCTTGATGCTCCCAGCTGGTGTGCGCGCGTGTGCAGGGAGGTGGGCGGGTGTGGTAGGGTTCACACGTGATTGGGCCTGGCGAGGGAGTTCGCCTCAGCGCGCGGCGGCTACTTCCGGTGGCAGCAGTCAGGAGGCAATACGTCGCCAATACCCCTTTGGCTCCACTCCCCTCTCCCTTTGTCTCCGCCCCCTGCCTGCCCAATTGGGTCACCGTATTCGGTGGCAGGGTGGAGACAAAGGGAGAGGGGAAGCACTCCCTGCCTGCCCGATAGGGAGTGCTTTGCTTGCAGGCTTCTGCGCACAGGAGCTACTGGGCATGCGTGGAGGTTTTCGCGCATGCGCAATTGCTCTTGCGCTCAACTTCAGCTCCGGAGCAACTGTGCTTGCGCGGAAACCTCCGCGCATGCCCAGAAGCGGCGTTGGAGCGCACAAGACCGGGGCCCAAAAGCAGGCAGCTGTGCGCGCTGCCTGAGGAACATCGGCAGGGCCAGGACGCTGTCTGGCGCCGGTGCCCAGCGGGCGGGGGAATTCGCCCCTTCCCAGATGGCGCCCCGTGCGGCCTCTTCCTTGGCCTACCTGTACGTATCGACACAAAGCATCACGACCGAAGCCACACTAGTGTCAACTCTGCACATTCGTTGAGGGCACAAAACCTCTCCTGAAGCTGCTAAGGAAGTTCATGGACGCAACCCACAAATGTGCTCGAAAACTGAGCATTCCCACCCAGGACCGGATGAAGGTAAAAAATAATAGTAAGCAAAGCTTTTTTTGGTGCCCCCTGGGTCTTCAGGCTAGTGATGATGGCGCATGCACATGCGCGCCGGAGCATGCATGCGCGCAAACAGCTAGGATGCTGCCTGGGAGGGGGGCGAGGCTGGCCTTTAGCCCCCCCTCCCCTGGTTTAGGCACTCAGTGGCCCCCATTAGACAGACCTCGCTTCCGAAGATGACTAGTCATGGCCAGCCCCAAGACGGCCGGCCCAGGCCCACTCTCCCCTTCTTCTCTGGAGGCAGCAGCAGCAGCAATACGCTCGCTGTGCATGCGCGGCACCGTTTCCCCCGTCCGAGGACCCCGGCGGCTGACTGCCTGCTTGCTTGCTTGCTTGCCTGCCTGTGCATGCACAGGAAAGGGCGGAAGGAGTGAGCACACACATGTGCAAACGGTGCGTGCGGGCAGCCAGAGTGGAGCTGCGGTGCTTGAGCTGCCCGCGGGCCGCCCCGTCCATGGGTGTGTGAGAGCCTGAGAGCTGGCTCCATCCGGAAGCCCTGCACGAGTTTTCCGCAAGGGCGGCGGTTGTGAATTGGGGGAGGGGGACTTGGTCGCGGCGTTTGGTGGAAGGAGAGAAACAGGGTGGGGGTAGGGGGTGAGGGTCAGAGGGCTGGAAAAGGACGGGAGAACATTTTGCAGCCGGGACGGAGCCTCCTGCCCGCGTGCCGCCCGCCCACAGCAATGGTGTGGCATGATGCGCCAAACCTGGCGGCAGGCCCGGATTAACACCTTTTTGCGCCCTAGGTCACACTTTGGAATTATGCCCCCTTTAAGCCAACCTCTACCGCTGCTTTTTTATTCGGCTAATTTAGCTGAGTTTTTTTTAAAAAAAATACATAAAAGCAAAAGCACCGGGCCACGTTCCCCCCGGGGAAAAAACACACAACCCTAATGCTCATGAGCAAGGAATGGATGGCTGGCTGCGAGAGGGAAGCCGCGGGGAAGGATGCCCGGCAGGCCGGCACGCTCTGCCTTCCGAGAACCGCGGGGTTTGAGGCTGGGCAAGGGGAAGGCAGGGGCGGGTAAAGAGTGCCCCAACTTCGGGAGGGAGGAAAACTCCGCGGGTCCGGGCATGGGGAAAGGGAGGAGTCTGGGGGCCCAAGAGAGGGAGGGAGGGCAGGAGGGAGCAACACGCAAGCTGCATGATCCCCCTCCTCTCGCCCCAAGCTCAATCCACGACCCTTTCGCAGGCCCGGATTAACCAATTGTGGCGCCCTTGGCCACACTCTGGAAGTGCTGCCCCTGCCCCGGGGCGGGCCGCTGCGGGGACAAGGCCGCTTGTGGGGGCAAGGCCGCTTTCGGGGGGCAAGGCCACTTGTTGGGGGCCCCTCCCTCCTCGTTCATGTCAGCGTCGGTCCCGCCCCTCTTCCTTCACTGAAGGAAGAGGGGAGGGGCTGGCGCGAGCAGCGAGGAGGGGGCCTAGGACTTCCCTCCGCCCCTCCTCTCTCATGTCAGCGTTGGCCCCGCCCCTCTTTCTTCACTGACGGAAGAGGGGTGGGGCCGGCGTGAGCAGCGAGGGAGGGTGGAGCCGAGGGGAGCAGAGCAAAGGGGGCGGCCATGGATGGTGCTTCCACTGCTGCGCGCATGCACACACTTTTTTTGAATTTTTTAAAAAAATAATTGATTTTTTTGATTATTTTTTGATTATTTTTTGATTATTTTTGATGTTTTTTGATGTTTTTTTTGCATTTTTTTGCATTTTTTTGCATTTTTTGCATTTTTTTGAATTTTTTTGAATTTTTTTGAATTTTTTTTGAATTTCTTTTGAATTTTTTTGAATTTTTAAAATTTTTTTTGAATGTTTTCAAAAACTTTGGGGGGGGGATCCGGACCTGTTGCCTCTCCATGGCCTAGGGTGGCCTTATGGGTAATCCGGGCCTGCCCTTTTGCCTCGAATCCTCTACCTTGAGAGGCGAGAAACCGAGACTGAGCCCTCTTTAGCAGCCTCCTGCCCCTCCAGGCGACCCACCCTCAGGACACGCTTCTCTTCCCGGCCCCCCCTCCCCCCCAGCACCCCGACCCCCACTTTCCCCCTCCCTTTGCCTCACGCCCTACGGGAGGGCCACAGTGTGAGTGCGGCCTTGTGTAGAGCCCGCTCTCAGTCAACTGCAAATCCCAGGGTTCCGTAGGATACCGCCTTCCCTGGTTCGAGGCCTCAAACGTAGCACCACGAGGGCCACAACACCGAGGGTGGCAGGACCCCGGAGCCCTCGCTTCTCCCTCCCTTCCTCACCGCCAACACTGGCAGGCCCCTCAGAGGCTTGCTCGCTTAGTTATCCTCGTTGTCGGACATCTTACCCCCCCCGCCCCTAGGCCATGGCCTAGTTTGGCCTTATGGGTAATCCGGGCCTGCCTGGTGGCTGCGGCCATATGCACCCTTAGCCACGTGGTGCCCTGAGGCGGACGCTTACTTTGCCTCCACTAAGATCTGCCCCTGTTCCCACCATCTGAACTGAAGAGACAAGAAAACTTTGCACTCCCTCTGGAACGGACTCATCGCCCGCCGTCCGTCCCAGCTATTTCTTCAAGTTCTTCGTACCACCACCTTGGAGAACCTTGAAGCCGTCACTCGAGCTTCGTTTGCTAATGAACACATCAAGCCGGCCGGGTGTATTTGCGCTCGGCTAATTGAAAGGACTTGCAACGGGGAATTAAAAATGTGGCTGAGATAATGACACCGAGGAGGAAGGAACAATGGGGCCTTCTGCACCCAAGGCAGGCCATAAATAAAAAGGATAATGATCAGGGCGGCAACTTGTTGATGGATTAATTGGCTCGATTAAGGGGATGGGGACACACGCTGGGTCCGAGGGCCATTTTTGGACATATAGATTGCCCTACGTGGATGCACTCTCTCCCTACAAAACCAGAAGTGGCCCAAGGTCTACTTACATGATATCTCGGCATTACTACGCGAACGAAGATTCTTTAGGAAGGACTCATCCCACGCTTTCTACAAGCGCGTTGATGACTAAAAAGGCCAATCTGAGATAGGCAAGTCCGGTTGCAGAAAGCACAGCGAAAAGTCTCCTTGGGGGATGTTGTTTCTAAGTTGCGGTTCTTTCTGCGTTCTCGTTTCTCTTCTAGACTCGTTCGGCGTGTCTTCTCGAAAGAGGCCGCAGCATTGTGGATAGTGCGTCTCCATGCCTCCCGATGTGAGGCCAGGGTGGACCATTGTTGGCGATCAATCTGGCTGAGCCTGAGATGTTGTTTCAGGGAGTCCTTATGTCTCGTTTGGATGGGGTTACACTCCCCCTGAAGACGCAGGCTCGCAGCTTGGGAGTGATCCTGGACTCATCGCTGAGCCTGGAACCCCAGGGGAGCTTTTGCACAGTTAAGACTCGTGCGCCAGCTGCGCCCGTACCTTGGGAAGTCTGATCTGGCTACGGTCGTCCACGCTCTGGTCACATCCCGAATAGACTACTGCAACGCACTCTACGTGGGGCTGCCTTTGAAGACAGTTCGGAAATTGCAATTAGTCCAGCGGGCGGCAGCCAGACTGCTAACGGGAGCGACATACAGGGAGCACACCACCCCCCTGTTGTGTCAGCTCCACTGGCTGCCTGTCCAATTCCGAGCTCAATTCAAAGTGCTGGTTTTGACCTTTAAAGCTCTATACCAGGGGTGCTCAGAATGGTGATCGGGATCACCAGGGTGATCTTCAGGCCTCATCCTGGTGATCTTCAGGCCCCTGACCAGGTTTTTTGCTGTTGGTCCTCTTCATGCACCCCTGCACACTGCAAAGAAGTCCTCCGTCATTGCTCCTCCCCGCTCGCGCGTCGCCTCCAAAAGCTCCAGAGTCCAAGAGGCAGAATGGGCCCCCTCTTTTGGATTCCTCCTCCTCCCTCCGTCCTTCTCCAGCCACTCAGAGTCGTAGGAGACCAAGGGGCGGGCCTGAATGACGCGATGCATGGCTGGCCCCGCATGATGCCAGAAAAAGCACCCATTCTGCCTCTCGGACTTCTCGTGAGCTCTGGAGGTGGCACGCATGCTAACGGGCGTGGAAATAGGAGCAACGATGGAGGAGAAGAAGAAGGACGCTTTGGGGTCATTTCCTTACCGCATCTCAAAGGTCGGTCTTTTTTACTTTGGGGTGGGTGCTTGATGGTTCTGTGGCATGTCTCTTTGTTTATTTTTAATGTTTAAAAATGGCCTTTTAGCTCCAAAGCCTCTCTGCTTGCTTTGTCCCTTGAGAAATATATGTTGGGAATATGGAAATGTGGGAGAAATGGGGTGGTTGGATGTATTTTTGCATGCCCCTTTGTTTACCTTGCTGAGTATTAAATGGCCTTGCAGTTCAAAAGCCTCTCTTCTTACTTTCTGGCTGATAATGTGTGTGGTAATATGGCAGTGTGGGAGAAATGGGGCGGTTGGATGTATTTTTATGCTCTGTTTTATATTGTTATTATTAAATTGAAATGTTGATGTTTATAACTTCATTTTATGTAAACCGCCCCGAGCCTGCTGGAAGGAGAGCGACATACAAATGAATAATAAATATAAATAAATAAATAAATAAGAGAATAGTTATACGTTTTACATTTCTGGGCAGGTGATCTTTGGGACTTGGTTTTTTAATCAGTAGCTCCCATGCTGGAAAAGTGTGAGCACCCCTGCTCTATACGGTTCTGGCCCAGCTTACTTGTCCGAACGCATCAGCCACTACGTCCCACCTCGCAATCTAAGATCATCCGGGGAGGCCCTGCTCTCGCTCCCGCCTACTTCTCAAATGCGGCTGGTGGGGACGAGGGAGAGGGCCTTCTCGGTGGTGGCTCCCCGCCTGTGGAATGCGCTCCCTATTGATGTACGATCCACCTCATCCCTCCTGGCCTTCAGGAAAAAAGTAAAATTCTGGCTGTGGGACCAGGCGTTTACACACCAGCACAAGGCAGCATTTTAGATAGGATTTTAATGGAAAGTGGACAAATAGGGCCAATGCTTTTATGGACTGAACACTGTTTTAATCTGGAGTGAATGTGTATGGTGCTAATGTAATTGTATTTTAATGCATTTTAATGTATTTTAATTGTTGTTATATTGTTACTATGTGGGCATTGAATTGTGCCGTACTGTAAGCCGCTCTGAGTCCCCCCTCGGGGGTTGAGAAGAGCGGGGTAAAATCCAGAAATAAAATAAATAAATAATAAATTTTGGGGCGCCTCTCTTGTACCAACCCGTGGCGAGTTCACCATAGAGTAGTATCTTTGGGAGGCGGTGGTCCTCCATCCTAGAGATGTGCCCTTCCCAGCGCAGCTGTGTTCTCAATAGCATGGGCTCAATGTTGATGATCCCTGCTTGCTCAAGGACAGCGACATTCGTCACATAGTCGGTCCAGTGTATATTTAGGATTGTGCAAAGACAGCGCTGATGAAAGCGTTTGAGAAGTCATAGGTGTTGGCGATAGGTGACCCATGTTTCAGACCCATAGAGGAGAATAGACAGTACAATAGCTCTGTACACACTGATTTTGGTGATTTGCCTCAGGTGCTTGTTGCTCCAGACTCTTTTGTGACGCCTTCCGAATGCACTCCATGCCTTTGCTAATCTGTGATCTATCTCTTTATCAACCTTGGCGTCTGAAGAGATGATGCTTCCCAGGTAGGTGAACTGCTGAACGGACTTAAGCACAGATGTGCCTATGCTGACGTGGGGATGATGTTGTTCTTCCTGTGGTGCGGGCTGGTAGAGGACTTCCGTTTTCTTCCGGCTGACTTCCAGCCCAAACAGCTCTGCAGCTGTTGCAAAGCAGGATGTGAGGCGCTGCAGGGCTGCTTCTGAATGGGCGACAAGGGCAGCATCGTCAGCAAAAAGCAGCTCACGGACTAGATAGTTTAGAGTCTTCGGGTGAGCCCTCAGGCGGCTTAAGTGGAACAAGCTAGAGTCCTTTGTTCTGCTCTCGACATTTCTCTTGCAGTTGTCTAAGGGCAAAAACGGGGTTGGACGGGGTTACACTCCCCCTGAAGACACAGGTTCGCAGTTTGGGTATGATCCTGGACTCATCGCTGAGCCTGGAACCCCAGGTTTCGGCGGTGACCAGGGGCGCATTTGCACAGTTAAAACTTGTGTGCCAGCTGCGCCCGTACCTTGAGAAGTCTGACTTGGCCACGGTGGTCCACGCTCTGGTTACATCCCGTATAGATTACTGCAATGCTCTCTACGTGGGGTTGCCTTTGAAGACTGTTCGGAAGCTGCAACAAGTCCAACAGACAGCAGCCAGGTTGATAACAGGAGCGCCATTCAGGGAGCGTACAACTCCCCTGTTGTGCCAGCTCCACTGGCTGCCAGCTTGCTACCGGGCACAATGCAAAGTGCTGGCTTTAGCCTTTAAGCCCTAAACGGTTCGGGTCCAACTCACCTGTCCGAACGCATCTCTCCCTATGAACCATCGAGATGTTTAAGATCATCTGGAGAGGCTGCTCTCGGTCCCGCCTCTTCGCAGGCGCGACTGGGGGGGAAGAGACAGGGCCTTTTCAGTGGTGGCTCCTCGGCTTTGGAACGCCTCCCTAAAGACATCAGATCGGCCCCTCCCTCCTGACATTTCGCAAGAAAGTCAAGACCTGGTGATTTGAGCAGGCATTTGTTGATGAAATATAAGGCTTAATTGGATATAAGGAATTTATTTATTTATTTATTCGATTTTATATTCCGCCCCTCCCCGCAGGCTCGGGGCGGATCACAAAACGCGAGCATACAGTAAAACATAGCACAACAGTAGAACACATCATAAAAACATAAACATACCATAAAACATACAGTAAAAACAGTTGTACGTAGCACTGATGGTATAGTCTACGGTTCCTAACTGAGACGGGATAGACCCGATAGGATTTGAGGTTACCCGAATGCCAATCTGAAGAGGGCCGTCTTACATTCCCTTCGAAAGGGGAGAAGTTCAGGGACCATTCGAGTGTGGTTAGGGAGCGAGTTCCAGAGTGCTGGAGCCGCCGCAGAGAAAGCTCTCTGTCTTGTGCTGGACAGGTGACAGGAGCGGGACGATGGTATAACCAGCAAATTTTGCTCTTCCGAGCGCAGTGATCTCGGGGGAACGTACGGGGTAAGGCGGTCCCTCAGGTACACAGGCCCTAGACCAGGGCTGTCCAACTGGTGGCCCCGGGGCCGGATCCGGCCCTGCAGCCTGTTGGACACGGCCCCACCTATGCCCTCAGCCGCCATTTTAAAAAAATTTTTTAATCGATTTTTTTAAAAAAATGGCGGCCGGGGGGGGAGGGGGAGGCGGGGCAGGGAGGAGGAAGAGAGCTAGCTCCTCCTTTTTGGCGCCCCCCCTCCCTACCTAGGGCGGGGGAGCCGCCGAAAAGGGCAGAAGGCAGCGCCAAGAGCAGCACGTCACAGGCCTGGCGTGACGCGCTGCTCTTGGCACCGCCTACTCCTCCTTTCGGCAGCTCCCCAGCCTAGAAGGGAGGGGGCGCCAAAGGAGGAGTAGGCGGTGCCAGGGGCAGCGCGTCACGCCAGGCCTGTGACGCGCTGTCCCTTGGCACCGCCTCTCTCCTTTTCGGCGGCTCCCCCCGGCCTAGGAAGGGAGGGGGGGGCGCCGAAAAGGAGGAGTAGGCGGTGCCAAAGGGCAGCGCGTCACGCCAGGCCTGTGACGCGCCGTTACGCTGGCGCCGCTCTGCCCTTCGCGGCTCCCGGCCTAGGAAGGGAGGGGGCCGAAAAGGAGGAGGGCGGTGCCAAGAGCAGCCGTCACGCCAGGCCTGTGACGCGCTGCTCTTGGCGCCGCCTACTCCTCCTTTTTCGGCGGCTTTAGGAGGGGCGGGGCCTGGGCTGGGAGGGGCCTGGGGCGGGGCCTGGGGCGGGGCCGAGCGGAAGTTGGATAGCACTGCCCTAGACCGTGCAAGGCCTTAAAGGTTAAAACCAACACCTTGAAGGCAATCCGGTACTCAATAGGAAGCCAGTGCAGCTGCCGAAGGATGGGAGTAATGTGCTCCCTCACTGGTGCTCCCACCAGTAGGCGAGCTGCAGCATTCTGCACCAGCTTGAGTTTCCGGATTGTCGACAAAGGAAGGCCCACGAGAGGGCGTTACAGTAGTCCAGCCTCGAGATGACCGTCGCTTGATCACCGTGGCCAGGTCAGCCCTGGACAGGTAGGGGCCAGTCGCCTGGCCTGTCGTAGGTGAAAGAATGACGTCCTGCTGACCATGGAGACCTGGGGCTCCATGGTCAGCAAGGGGTCCAATCTAACACCCAAGCTCTTAACCAAAGATGACGGGCTAAGCCGCTCGCCATCCAGGGCAGGCAGCCGGCACTCATCCAGCCCAGGTCGACCAGGCCACAAGATCTCCGTCTTCGACGGGTTCACCTTCAGCCGGCTGGCCTGCAGCCATCCAGTCACGGCTTCTAGGCATCGATGGAAACAATCGGGTACGGTATCCGGCCTGCCGTCCATTCTCAGCAAAAGCTGGGTGTCATCCGCGTACTGATAACACTCCAGACCAAAGTCGCGGGCCAGCTGGGCCAGGGGGGCGATATAGACGTTGAATAACAAGGGCGAGAGGATGGCCCCTGGGGGACCCCACAACAATGGGAGCCTCCTGAGACCTCCCCCCTCTCCACGCGCTGTCCCCGATCGTGGAGAAAGGAGGCCACCCACTTAAGGGCAGTCCCCCTAACCCCAGTCACGGCTAAGCGGTGGGCTAACAGTACATGATCTACGGTATCAAACGCTGCTGTTAGATCTAACAAAACAAGCAGGGCTGACCCACCCTGGTCCAGCTGGCGGCGAAGTTGGTCTGTAATGGCGACGATGTGATGGAAACTGATTTCAACATGACGCTGAGGCTGCAATTGTATGTTTTTAATTGTTAAATTGTTATTATATGGGGTTTTTTTTCTGGGGGCTGACTTGCTGCTGTGTTGTATTGAGGGCAGAGACTGCCTGTGTAAACCGTCCCGAGTCGCCTTCGGGCTGAGAAGGGCGGTATAGAAACGTGACAAAAAAAATAATAAATAAACAAACCATATCTGTGGCGCTCCTATTAGCGCTGAAGCCGCATTGGCTTTCAGGGAGAAGTTCTTCTGATGACCATTTTTTTCCTAAGTCATATCAGGGTATTATGAACATAACATTACATGTTATGCTAGATCTGGCGAGGCCTTGCAGGCTTCCGTCGTCCTTTGCCCACCATGTCTCCCAGCAAGCTTGCCCACCAAAGCAAAGGCCAGCTTGCGAGGCTGCTTACCAGCTTTTCTTTTTTTTTTCTTCATTGCAGCTCATGGTAACCATACCTTCACGTGCTGCGTCCTCTCCCCCTCGGCAAACCCACCCAACCGGCTGTCCGTTCTCCAGAACATTAATAATTCCTGTGCCAGCCTGCTTGGTGCAAGGCTTCCCGATTGGCTGACGCTGGGCTGAGCAGCCGTCGGATTCATTAGAAGTCCCGATGATCACAAGTCATGCAGAAAACCACCTGCATTGCCCGCCTGTCAAGCGAGGAAGGGAAATGCAATACAGGCCAGCTGCTCCGAGAGCCTTCAGGAAAGTAACTTGTCGACGGCTCATCTGAGGGTTCGGAGCACTGGGTTTCTGTCTTGGGTGAGGAACTTCCTGACTCTGAGAGCTAGGGTTGCCACCGGTCCCAGATTATACGGGACGTCCCGTATTTTCGCTCTGAATTTTGTGTCCCGTATTTTCAACTCCTCTCCCGTATTGACAGGACAGTTTCCTTTTCCCCCTCAGCCACTTAAGCAGGAAACGGCCTCAGGCTGTTAGGAATGGTGGGAGTTGAAGTCCAAAGCACCCAGAGGCCGAAGTTTTCCCATGCCTGTTTCAGGGACCTTAAAGTGGTGAGCCTCCTTCCAACATTGCGATTCTGGGTAGAAAACAAACAACAACATAACATAACATTGTTTGAGTCCACAGTGCTCTCTGGGCGTAGGTGAACCACAACTTCCAAACTCAAGGTCAATTCCCATCAAACCCTTTCAGTACTTTCTGTTGGTAATGGGAGTTCAATATGCCAAGTTTGGTTCAATTCCATTGTTGCAAGAGTTCAGGATGCTCTTTGATTGTGTGTTAACTATAAATCCCAGAAACTGTAACTCCCAAATGTCAAGGTCTATTTTCCCCAAACTCCATCTGTGTTCACATTTGGGCATCTTGAGTATTCATGCCAAGTTTGGTCCTGATCCAACATTGTTTGAGTCCATAGTGCTCTCTGGATATAGGTGAACTACAACTCCAAAACTCAAGGTCAATGCCCACCAAACTCTTATAGTATTTTCTCTTGGTTATGAGAGTTCTGTGTGGGAAGTTTGATTCCATTCCATCATTGGTGGAGTTCAGAATGCTCTTTGATTGCGGGTGAACTATAACTCTCAGCAACTACAACTCCCAAATGACAAAATCAATTTTTTGACTGATGGTCCCTCCTTGGGTTAGTATTAGTATGTTTTGTGCCAGGATATCCATGTTGTGTTCATTGAAACGGGCCCAGGTTTCACACAGAGTGTGTAAATGCATTTAAAAACATATTAACTATATGTATTACTGTGTTAGAGTGTCATTTTGGTTGGTGGTGTGCCCCAGGATTTTGTAAATGCAAAAAGTGTGCCGCGGCTCAAAAATGGTTGAAAAACACTGGCATATGAGAAAACCGGGAAAAGGAAATAATCGGGCCCTCTTTTGCCCGCACCAGCCTCTCTGCGTTCTTCTCCCTTTCCGCCTCTTTGGTCCGAATCTGTCCTGAGGTGGGTGCCCTCCTCTTTCCGTGAAGAAGACGAAGAGACAGCTGGTCACCATATTGGCCTCCGATCCGCTGTCATCTCCGATTTGCAGGCTTGCTCCTCTTCTGCCATCGCATCGGAGTCGGCCAGGCATTTTCCAGGTCAACGAGACTGTGTCCAAAAAAAGTGCTAAGGAATGAAGTTACGCTTTCTCAAGCTGGACTTCCCTCTTTCCGCTTTCAACAACTTGTCAGATTGGCTCTTAAGGTGGTTTTTATGGACTTCGCCAATCTCCCGCGCCTTGTATGATTTGGCTCGGATACGTTTTGGGAACCGGATTTCCAGCTTTGCTAGTTCCTTTGCCAAGGCCGCAAGGAGAGATGCATAGTTGGCCGAAAGGGCCTTTGCTCCAGCTCTTAACTACGCTTGGCACCGACAACACTCTCGCCGGCCAAGAGCCCGAGCCAAAAGAAAATGGACTCTAATGAAGCCACTGTCTGCTCCTCGCATCCCCGGCAGAGCCATCGCCATAAAAGCCGGCCGTTCAACCTGCTCGCCGTCCTTGCGCCAAGCTGCTTCCCTGCGCCGTACAAGCCATTGCGCTGGCTGTTAGTGTCCAGCGATGGCCTGGGCGTCCGGAGAATGCTTGCTTTTTAAACTCCTGGCCTTGTAACAATTTCCGAAATGGCTCAACTGAGCCGGTAATGCCTTGGTGAGGAATCACTGAACCAAGAAGCCGAGGCTTGCTTAGCCAGAGTGGAGACGTTCAAAAGGCCCAGGCCGGGAGGTCACCTTGGAGGGGTTTTTGAGCCCTGGTGTCTCGATCGAAGGCATGACCCACACATTTGAATACCAGGAGGGAAAGTCCGATACAGTGCCTCTCAGCGTTCTTCGATACCAGTTATTCCTATATCCACTGAATCAGAAGTGAATGTAAATCAGAAGTGTCCAATGTGAATCAAAAGACCATTGAGGTCTCTTGATTCACATTGGTCACTTCTGATTTACATTGGGATCTTCTGGTGCTCACTGGACACTACTGATGTCCACTGGATACTTGTGATTTGCATTGCGATCTTCCGATGCTCATTGGTTACTTGTGATTTGCATTGAAGTCATCTGATGCTCATTGGACAATTGTGGTGCACATTGGACACTTCTGATTTACACTGGGATCTTCTGATGCTCATTGGTCACTTGTGATTTCCATTGGGTCTTTTGATGCTCATTGGTCACTTGTGATTTGCACTGGGATCTTCTGGTGATCATTGAACACTTGTGATTTGCACTTTGTTCTTTGGATGCTCAATGAACACTTGTGATTTGCACTGGGGTCTTCTAGTGCACACTGGACACTTGTGATTTGCACTGGGGTCTTTTGATGCTCATTGGACACTTGTGATTTGCACTGGGTTCTTTTGATGCTCATTGAACACTTGTGATTTACACTGAGGTCTTTTGATGCTCATTGGACACTTATGATTTGCACTGAGGTCTTCTGATGCACACTGGACACTTGTGATTTGCACTGAGTCTTCTGATGTTCATTGGGCACTTGTGATTTGCACTTGGGTCTCCTGATGCTCACTGGATACTTGTGATTTGCACTGGGTTCTTTGGATGCTCAATGAACACTTGTGATTTGCACTGAAGTCTTCTGATGCACACTGGACACTTGTGATTTGCACTGGGGTTTTTTGATGCTCATTGGACACTTGTGATTTGCACTGAGGTCTTCTGATGCACAATAGACACTTGTGATTTGCACTGGGGTCTTTTGATGCTCATTGGACACTTATGATTTGCACTGGGTCTCCTGATGCTCATTGGGCACTTGTGATTTGCACTGGGTCTCCTGATGCTCATTGGACACTTGTGATTTGCACTGAGGTCTTCTGATGCACACTAGACACTTGTGATTTGCACTGGGGTCTTTTGATGCTCATTGGACACTTATGATTTGCACTGGGTCTCCTGATGCTCATTGGGCACTTGTGATTTGCACTGGGTCTCCTGATGCTCATTGGACACTTGTGATTTGCACTGGGGTCTTCCGATGCTAGTTGAAGTCTTTGCAGACACCTTGGTGTCTTCTGATTCTCATTGGGTCCTCCTGTTATGGTCTAGCACAGGGCTGTCCAACTTCTTACTGGCCAAGGGCCGGAATTCAGGTCACTGATGACCTGGGGGGGCGTCCCTGGCCACGCCCCCGGCCACGCCCCCAGCCACATGGCTCTGCCCCCTCTCCCAAAACGTCAGAACAGCTGTTCTGATGCTTTGGGAGAGGGGGCGGAGCCGCGGAAGGCTCCTCCGCGGCGTCTCCCTCTCTCAAAGTGTCAGAACAGCTGTTCTGACGCTTTGGGAGAGAGGGAGGCGCCATGGGGACCCTTCCCTTCCAAGGCATCACGGCAGCCTGGATGGCTCGCGGGGAAGTAAGAACCGGCGCTCGCTTCCCCCACGAGCCATCAGGCTTGCGGAGAGGCCTGGCTCTCGCGTCCCTCTGGTCAGAGGGATGCGAGAGCCAGGCGAAAGCTCTCCCGCAGGCCTGGATGGCTCGCGGGGGAAGTAAGAACCGTGTCAGCGCCGCTTGGCCCGGTTGTTGTCCTAACGGGTCAAGCCTCGAGCGCCATCAGATAAGAACAGCATCTGGCGGGCTTTGAACTGGAACCGCCCTTTGAAGTGCCAGGTCCCCCTTCCTGAACTTTGATATGCGGAGAGCCGGATGGTCATCCCTGAGGAAGGAGGGGCACAGCAGGGGGGCGGGCCAGGGAGGGCTTTTGAAGAGAACCTCACGCGGGAAAACTTTAGTCTATCTTTGCCTACTTTGGATTAAGGACCTATTAAATCATTCTTTCCTTCAACCACGTTTGGAGTGAGCTTGCTTTACTAGACCCCCCTTGCTGAAGCTTACATAAAGATAGACTCACCAACTTCTACGGCCGTGAAAGCCTTCCGACCGTAACCACCTTCGTAAGATGTCTCAAGCAGAGATGGATCCCCTCGCTAACCTGCTACCCGAAGACATGAGTGAGGAAGAGGATATGGTGGAGGATGAAGACGGAGATGAGACCGAGGTGGCCGCGGCGGCAGCCCAGGCAGGAGATGCGGAGATGGGGGCAGAGGCGCCACCGCTTCTCGAGGCCCCAGCGAAGGACGAGACCCGGCGCAAAGGGCAGGGGCAGGGGCGCTCCGGAGGCCGGATCCCAGCCAGAGGCGGCGGCTTTCCTAGCACCGCCGAACTGCGGCTAGAGGTGCGGGTATTCCAGCTGACGGAGGCGGTGCAGAAGCTCCAGGCCCAGATGGCGCTGCTTCTGGCCAGGCCGGAAGAACTGCCGTGGGCCACGCCGGACACGCGACCCCGAGAAAGGCCGGCGAGTCAGGCCACGGAGCGGCCACCCAGGCCGTCAGGGAAAGTGACTTTCCGGAACAGCGGAGACGACCAGAGCCAAGAGACGGCGGGAAGCCGGAGGGACCTAAAGGTAAAGTTCGACGGGGACCCCCGCCAATTCTCCTACTTCGTCACCAATGTGCAGAACTATATGCTGGACTATGGGGATTCGTTCCCTTCCGAAGGGGCCAAGGTGCGGGCTGTGGGGGCCAACTTGAAGGAGGCCACAGCCGATTGGCTAGTCCAGATGACGGACACCCGGGCACCGCAACTGAGGCGGTTGGACACTTTCCTGGATGCCTTACAAACCCGCTTCGGGGACCCCTTAGCCGGGGAGAAGGCCAAGACCCAGCTGAGGAAGATTTATCAAGGCCAGAGGTCCGTGTCGGAGTACGCCTTGAGCTTCCGGGCCTTAGCGGGAAAGATCAGGGGCTGGTCGGAGGCCACTATATTGGAGTGTTTCAAGGCAGGCCTGAGGCAGGACATTCTGGAGTGGGCCATGCACCGGGGGAACCCCGAGACCCTAGAGGACTGGATAGTCGCCGCGGGGAGAGTGGAGTGCGACATGGAGCAGATGCCCAGACGCTACCGAGATGGCGGGAGAGCCCGCGGAGTGGGAGCGGGGCCGTCAGGGAGGACCGGCCCGGCCCGGAGAGCGTCGCCGAGAGCCCGGTCGTCCAGCCGGGAGAGCCAGAGAGGGAAGAAAGGAGCCTGCTTCTCGTGCGGCCGAGAAGGCCATCGGGCGGCCGATTGCCGCAAAAAAGCCCCCTCATCGAAACCGGAAAAGGTGCCAGAGGCCAAGCCAACCACTCCGGCCAAGACCCCAGCCCGGGGGAAGGCCGCAGTGGCAGCGGAGACGGCGCGAGCACCCAGGGGCCTCCGGGAGACTGAGGAGCTGGAACCGGAGACGGAGGAAAGTGACCCCGAATGGATGGCAGGAAACGACAACGATCTGCTGTAGACGCCCGGCGGCAGATCCAAATCTTTTCGGGCGGTGAGTCTGACCCTCTTGGGTGCGACACGTACAAGCTTGATGTTAAGGTGTGGGGCCCCGGGTTGGCCCAACCCATAGAGACAGTAGCCATGCTAGACAGCGGGTGCACCCGGTGCCTGATGTCCCCCAAGCTAGCGAAGCAGTTGGGGATAAGGCCCCAGGCGCTGATCGAGCAGATCCTCTTCTCCCAGCTAGACGGGTCCCCGGCCAATGGGAAGCCAGCCACCCACAAGACAGGGGAGATGAAAGTCCAGATCGGGTCCCACCGGGAAGATCTGAAGTTCGTAATTTCGGCGATGGCGCACCAGCCCATCATCTTGGGGGCCCCCTGGCTGCGCACCCAAAACCCGCAAGTTAACTGGAAGACGGGGGCCATTAAGTTCCAGGACGGAGAGGCCCGGGCGAGGATAGATGACCCTGAAAAGGCTGGAACCCCTAGTCACGAGGGAGCCGGCGTGGGGGCAGCAGAGAGCCAACCTGGCGGAATCCCGCGAGAGTACAGAGACTTGGAGGAGGTCTTTAGCGAGCGGGAAAGTGACCAGCTACCCCCCCACCGGAAGTGCGATTGCGCAATTGAAATTGAAAAGGGCGCCAAACTGCCCAGCCCAAAACTATACGCCCTGTCCGAGCCAGAAAGAAAGGCACTGAGAGACTTTATTGATAAAAACATGGACAGAGGATTTATTGAGAAATCTACAAGCCCGCTGGCGGCTCCCGTTCTGTTTCGTCCAAAGGCGGACGGCTCACTGCGGTTGTGTGTGGACTACAGAGGCCTCAACGCCATCAGCGCATCGAGCCCCTACCCACTGCCCCTGATGTCAGAGATATTGGCCCAGCTGGGGGGAGCACGGTTCTTCACCAAGCTGGACATCCGAGAGGCGTTCTATCGGATCAGGGTGAGGGACGAAGACTGCTGGAAGACGGCGTTCAACTGCCACCTAGGCCACTACCAGTTCCGGGTCACCCCGTTCGGACTTAAAGGCGCTCCCAAAATATTCTAGCAGTTCATCAACGAAATCTTCAGGGACTTGCTCTACAAGGGAGTTCTAGTTTACCTAGACGACGTGCAGATCTACTCGGCGTCAGAGGCGGAGCACATTGAGCTGACCCGGGAGGTGCTGCGGCGACTGCGAGACAACCAGCTTTTCGTCAAGCTGTCCAAATGTGAGTTTCACCGACAAGAACTGGATTATCTGGGGTACCGGATCTCCACGCGGGGCTTGGCCATGGACCCGGGCAAGGTGAGGGATGTGCTCACGTGGGAGGCACCCCGAACCCGGCGGCAGCTGCAGGGCTTCCTGGGATTTGCTAACTTTTATAGACAGTTTATCCAGAACTTTGCCAAAATAGCGCTCCCTTTGACTGAACTGTTAAAAACCAAGGGCTTGGGGGAGACGAAGAAAGCCAAGTCCCCTAGCGCCAAGCTTAACTGGACCCCACAGTGTCAAGAGGCCTTCGACAGCCTCAAGCGGATCTTCACCAGTCAGCCACTGCTGATGCACCCCCAGCCCGACCGGCCGTTCACCGTGCAGTGCGATGCTTCTGAGGCAGCCTATGGAGCGGTGCTCTTGCAACGGGACGAAGGAGGCACCTTGCGCCCGTGCGCCTACCTTTCTAAGAAATTCACACAGGCGGAGAAGCGCTGGCACGTATGGGAAAAGGAGTCCTTCGCCGTACGGGCCGCGCTGAACCACTGGAGACACTTCCTGGAAGGCACCGCTTTGCCCTTTGAGGTGTGGACCGACCACAAGAACCTGCAGGCGCTTCAGTCCCCGCAGAGACTCAACGCCAAGCAGCTGAGGTGGGCACAGTTCTTCAGCCGCTTCAACTTCGAGCTCAAATACTTGCCCGGCCCAAAGAACGTGCTGGCCGACACGCTCTCCAGGATGCCTGAGGCCGACTACTCGGCGCCCGAAGAAATGGGGACAGTTTTCACCAAGCGCCAGCTGGGCCTGGTGGCCCGCACCCGGGCAGCGGACAAGGTCCCTCAGCCGGCGGCCCCCGGGACCCCTGAACTGCTGGCAGGCTTGGCGGCCGCATATGGGTCGGACCCATGGCTCTCGGAACACTGAGAGGACCTGACCGAGGCCGGGGGGGTTTGGTACTACAAGGACAAGCTGTACGTTCCCCAAAGCCAGAGAGCCCCGGTCCTGGCCCAAGCTCACGACTCCCCATTGTCCGGCCACTTCGGCCTCACCAAAACCCTAAAGCTGCTGGCCCGGCAGTTCTGGTGGCCGGCTATGCGGAAAGACACTAAGGACTATGTTACAGAGTGTGAAGTGTGCGCTAAGAACAAGCCAAAAACGGGTCGCCCAACGGGACTGCTACAGCCAGTAGCCGACCCAGCGGAACCCTGGAGCGAAATCGCCATGGACTTTGTCGTCGACCTGCCGCCCAGCGGCGGCTACACCACCATTTGGACGGTGGTGGACTTGTTCTCAAAGCAGGCCCACTTCATCCCGCTGCGCAGACTCCCCACAGCTCCGGAGCTGGCTCGCCTGTTCACCCACCACGTTTTCCGGCTCCACGGCTGCCCACGGCGGGTCGTGAGTGACAGGGGCCCTCAGTTCACGTCCAGGTTCTGGAAGGCGTTCCTGGCGGGGCTGGGGATGCAACGCGCCCTGAGCACGGCGTTTCACCCGGAGACGGACGGCGCGACGGAGCGTGTCCAACGGACTCTGCAACAATACCTCCGCTGCTACTCCACCTACCAGCAGGACAACTGGGCTGAACTGCTGGACGTGGCCGAATACAGCTACAATAACTCCGAGCACGCCGACGGGGCCTCGCCTGCCCGTTCCGGTCGCCTCGGTCGCGACTTTCCCCCATTCCCGGCACTGGCCCCGGCCGCGGACCCAGCTGCACCGCCGGCCGACTGGGGGGCCAAAGTAGCAGCCGCTTGGCCCCATATACAGGCGGCACTGCAACAGGCTCGGGATTCTTACAAGCTGTACGCCGACAAGAAGCGGGGCCCCCAGCCGGTTTACGCCGTTGGAGACCGCGTGTTCCTGTCCACCAAGAACCTCAAGTCCACCCAGCAGTCCCGCAAGTTCGCAAATAAGTTTGTGGGGCCCCTCCGCGTGGTGGAAGTTATTAACCCTGTAGCAATCAAGCTGGACCTCCCGCACACCTGGCGCCAGGTCCACCCTGTCTTCCACATGAGCTTACTCAAGAAAGCTGTGTCCGACCGGAAGTGGTCCAAGCCCGAAGACGCTCCGGTGCCCATCATGGTGGGGCCCCACACACACTTTGAGATCAGGGAAATCTTGGACTCGCGTCGCCTCAAGGGACGCCTCAGCTACTTAGTTAGGTGGACTGCCAAGGACTTGCACCCCGAATGGGTGCTGGCCCAACACGTGAGGGCCCCTAGACTGTTGAAGGCTTTTCACACCGCCTTCCCTGCCAAACCTGGACCCTGATATCTTCCTCCCCTTTTGCTTGTCTCTCCCTTGCAGGTCGCTCCTTCCCGGAGGGGGGCGCTATGTCAGCGCCGCTTGGCCCGGTTGTTGTCCTAACGGGTCAAGCCTCGAGCGCCATCAGATAAGAACAGCATCTGGCGGGCTTTGAACTGGAACCGCCCTTTGAAGTGCCAGGTCCCCCTTCCTGAACTTTGATATGCGGAGAGCCGGATGGTCATCCCTGAGGAAGGAGGGGCACAGCAGGGGGGCGGGCCAGGGAGGGCTTTTGAAGAGAACCTCGCGCGGGAAAACTTTAGTCTATCTTTGCCTACTTTGGATTAAGGACCTATTAAATCATTCTTTCCTTCAACCACGTTTGGAGTGAGCTTGCTTTACTAGACCCCCCTTGCTGAAGCTTACAAACCGGGCGCTCGCTTCTCCCTGCCCCGCCTCCTCCCCTCCCTCCCCCCCACCGCTGCAATCTCGCAGCGGCGGGGCGGAGAGAGGGACGGAGGGGGCAGTGCAGGGAGGAGGAGCTGGCTCCCTTCCTCCTCCCTGCCCCACCTCCCCCCCCCCCGGCCGCCATTTTTTTTAAAAAAATATATTTTTAAAAAAACAATTTTTAAAAAAAACAATTTCAGGAGGGTAGCGGGGGCCGTGTCCAACAGGCTGGGGGGGGGCCGTAAACGGCCCGCGGCCCGCCTGTTGGACAGCCCTGGTCTAGCACATCCGTTCCAGTGTCTGGACACAAACTGATGCTCATTGGTGCATTTAGACCATGATTCATTAGTCCCTCTACCACCTGCAAGGGATGCACCTGAGCAGTAATTTTGGAGCAGCCCCAAGAGAATACAGAGGCCGCAAAAGTGGTCAATTCTATACATCATGGGGGTAAGTCCACTGAGAAAGACGCCAATGTCCATCTGAAGCCATTCCTTATTTGGGCTTCAAACTTTGCCACCATGCCAGGGCCATGACCTTGTCGAAACCTGTCATTGGGGATTACTGTCTACACCAGTTTCCCTCTCTCTCTCCTTGAACCTGTCTGGTTGGCAGGAGAGATCGTCAGGCAAAGCGGGGGGCTCCTTCCCTCTGTAGTAATCCGGTGTGAGCAGCAGCTGTCTGCGTTGCCAACTGTGGACATCAGATGTTGAGTCCCCGAGGCTATAGCTTGACCTGGTTGCAGAGGGAAAGAGCGAAGGTGGGGAAGAGTGTGAGATCTCTTGGAAGAAGGCTTGAACGGCTCCTGACACGAGAGCATCTGTCTCCAAAGCGGGCCTCTCCTGACCTCACAACTTGGAAGGAACTTCTTGCAGACAGAGGCTGAAATCCTACACAGGTGGTCAAGTAGACTAGAGCAGTGTTTCCCAACCTTTTTTGAGCCGCGGCACATTTTTTACATTGACAAAATCCTGGGGCACACCACCAACCAAAATGACACAAAATGACACTCTAACACAGTAATACATATAGTTAATATGTTTTTAAATGTATTTATACACTCAGTGTAGAACCTGGGCCTGTTTCGATGAACACAACATAGATATCCCGGCAGGAATGGCAGAAAGACACAAACTTCCCGCACAGAACTTCCATAACCAAGAGAAAATGCTATAAGAGTTTGGTGGGCATTGACCTTGAGTTTTGGAGTTATAGTTCACCTATATCCAGAGAGCAGGGTGGACACAAACAATGTTGGATCGGGACCAAACTTGGCATGAATATTCAATATGCCCAAATGTGAACACAGATGGAGTTTGGGAAAAATAGACCTTGACATTTGGGAGTTACAGTTTCTGGGATTTATAGTTAACACACAAACAAAGAACTGAACTCTTGCAACAATGGAATTGTACCAAACTTGACATATTGAACCCTCATTACCAACAGAAAGTACTGAAAGGGTTTGCTTGGGAATTGACCTTGAGTTTGGAAGTTGTAGTTCACCTACACCCAGAGAGCACTGTGGACTGAAATAACGATGGATCTGGACCACACTTGAAATGAATACTCAATATGCCCAACTATGAACACACATGGAATTTGGGGAAAATAATAGACCTTGATGTTTGGGAGTTGTAGTTCACCTACACCCAGAGAGCACTGTGGACTGAAATAACGATGGATCTGGACCACACTTGAAATGAATACTCAATATGCCCAACTATGAACACACATGGAGTTTGGGGAAAATAATAGACCTTGATGTTTGGGAGTTGTAGTTCACCTACACCCAGAGAGCACTGTGGGACTGAAATAACGATGGATCTGGACCACACTTGAAATGAATACTCAATATGCCCAACTATGAACACACATGGAATTTGGGGAAAATAATAGACCTTGATGTTTGGGAGTTGTAGTTCACCTACACCCAGAGAGCACTGTGGACTGAAATAATGATGGATCTGGACCACACTTGAAATGAATACTCAATATGCCCAACTATGAACACATGGAGTTTGGGGAAAATAATAGACCTTGATGTTTGGGAATTGTAGTTCACCTACATCCAGAGAGCACTGTGGACTGAAATAATGATGGATCTGGACCACACTTGAAATGAATACTCAATATGCCCAACTATGAACACACATGGAGTTTGGGGAAAATAATAGACCTTGATGTTTGGGAATTGTAGTTCACCTACACCCAGAGAGCACTGTGGACTGAAATAATGATGGATCTGGACCACACTTGAAATGAATACTCAATATGCCCAACTATGAACACACATGGAGTTTGGGGAAAATAATAGACCTTGATGTTTGGGAGTTGTAGTTCACCTACATCCAGAGAGCACTGTGGGCTCAAATAATGATGGGCGGGCCTCTTCCCCTCATGGGGGAGGTTGACACTCCACCCTTCCGACCCTCCCTCCGCTCACCTCAGCCTCTCTGCCGGCCTTTCCTCCTCCCTCAAATGGCGATCTGGGAAGGGGGCGCCAGTGACGCCACCCCTTCCTCTTCCCTCCGTCGATTGGAGGCTGGCTGGCTGGTGCGCGCAGAGGGGAAACGGCCAAAGGAGGTGGCAACCCGGCCCCTTCTTCGCCGCCGCCCAGCCCTTCCTCCTCCTCCCCCCGCAAGCAGCAGGAGTTCGGCATGAGGGGAAGAAAGGGTATATTGAGGTTTTCCCACGGCACACCTGATGATCGCCACGGCACACCAGCGTGCCACTGCACACTGGTTGGGAAACACTGGACTAGAGTCAAACTTTCTTCCTCTCCTCTCCTTCTTTCTTTTGCGGAACAGGTCACGGAAGCAAAGAAAGGGGAAAAGGAGGAGTAGAAAACCAGAGAGAGAGAGAGAGAGAGAGAGAAGAGAGGGTTGCCAAAGGGGGAACGCGCTGAGTCCCATTAGCGCCAAATCGCTCCCCATGTTGTTCCAAGTCCCGTAATTGGATTATATCTTCATTTGGAGAGGGTTTTATTCTTTTCGAAACCTGGGGGCAACGTAATGCCAATCAGGAAGGGCAAGGTGCTGTCTGCTACCCGGGGGGTGAGCCCATCACTTCGGAGAGAGATTTAACTCTTCTTGGCAAATAATAATGCTTTGTGGGATGGGGGACTATCGGGCTGAGAGCCGACTTTGTGCTCGATGTCTCCAATGTGCTTGATTCCGAGATGGCGTGCATCCCTCGACCCCCAAAAGAAGCAGAAGGAAAAAGGAAAAGAGCAGAAAGATGTCCGATAGAGATGATTTCACCAGATGAGCGTAAACCTCTTTTTGCACGGTTATGGACCGATGGCAGTATTCAGTCTTTGTGTCGGGTCAAAATGGAAACTCTAAAACAGATTTCTGAATTCTTCCTTCTTCCTCTTCCAGGATTTACGACCGCAGGTGAAACCCACCAGCTGCAGAAAATCTTGCCACCGAAAAGTCGACAGTTCAAGCCCGGGTTGGGGCGAGTTCCCAACCGTCAGTCTAGGTTCTGCTCACCTAAGGCAGTGTTTCCCAACCGCACACTACGGTTCCGTGAGGGATCACATAGTGCAGGGCCAGGGCCGTAGCCAGGATTTTGATTCGGGGGCTGAGTTTGGTTCGGGGGGGGGGCTGAGACTGGGTGGAAGAGGGTCTACCCTAGCAAACCTTTTGTATTGTTATCCCAATAACCCCATTAATGTGGGATATAATGAGTATGGTGATCAGATCATGATATGAATAAACATAACAGTTTAAATAATGTACCAGTAAGGCCTTTTCGCAGACCACCCTGAGAATTTGGGGGGGGGCTTAGCCCCCTTAGCCCCCCCCCTGGCTACATGCCTGTGCAGGGCTGTCCAACTGGCGTCCCGGGGGCCGTATACGGCCCCTAGCCCCTTCCTTCGGCCCCTGTTAAACATTAAAAAAAAGAAAAATTGAAAAATAAAATAAATAATAAAAATTAAAAAAATACCTATTTCCGGGTTTGGCAAGTATCGCGAGAATACGCAATCCACACGGATTTCGCTGTCAACCGAGATCACGCCGGCGCTGACAGCGAAATCCTGTGTGGATTGCGATTCGCGATACTCTTCGGCTACTCTACTACTGGATCGTTGAGGCCCACAGACGCGATTAGGACCTTCTTCGACTCAGTCGGTCGTCGCCTCGTCGTCCGGGTACTCCTGGATCCTGCGCGTTTGGAAAAGGTAGGCCAAGCAGGGGGCTCCTCAGGGGCTCCTCATTTCCCCCATCTCCCCTCATGTATTAAATATAAATTAAATATATTTAAAGATGAAATAAGGGGAGATGGGATACATTAAAATAAGGGGGAGGGGAGGATGGAATTAAATATATTTAATATTAAATTAAAATAAGGGGAGAGGGGAGGATGGAATTCAATATATTTAATATTAAATTAAAATAAGGGGAGAAGGGAGGATGGAATTAAATATATTTAATATTAAATTAAAATAATTTAATATCTTATCCCTGCATTTTATCTCAGTAAAAGATTATATTTGTCTGTATGCATGCAGGGGCAGGGCGGGGGCGGAGCCGGGCAGGGGCGGAGCTGGGGCGGCGGCGGCCGGGTCGGGGCAGACCCTCGCCCCCAGGTCATCAGTGACCGGAATTCAGGCCCCTGGGCCAGTAGAAGTTGGACAGCCCTGACATAGTGTGTCTCGGAAAACCGCTCCCCCGCCCCATTCTTCCCCCTCCTGCCGAAGGGCCGGGCGGCAGCGAAGAAAAATAAGAAGGGGCCGGGGCGTCGCCTACTTCGGCTGTTTCCCCAGCCAGCCAGCCTCCAATCGAGGGAGGGTGGGGAACAGAGGCGGAAGTGGAAGTGCGCTTGTCTGGGCGCATGGGGCGGTGAAAGAAGCGAAGGAGCCAGCTGCTCCCGGAGGCGCCCCGGCTCGGCCCTGCTGCGTCCCAGGTGAGGCCCCGGGGCGCCCTTCCCCTCGTTCCTGCAGAACCAGGAACTCAAAGACCGAGCCTGGCCCCTGCACTTAACCACTGAATATTTTAATCTAGTTTTAAATACTCTATTTTTATTGTGGAATTTGTTGTGTGTAAGTCGCCCGGAGCACTAACGTGGAGGGCGACTCAGAAATAATAAAGTCAGTCAGTCAGTCAGTCAGTCCCGCCCCCCGAAGCCCCTCGGGAGAAAGGGCACCCCCCCCTTACCTGGGACACAGCAGGGCCAAGCCGGGACACCTCCGGAAGCAGCTGGCTCCTTCGCGTCCTGCAGAGGTGAAAAAAGTGAAGAAGCCAGCTGCTTCCGGAGGCGCCCTGGCTCGGCCCTGCTGTGTCTCAGGTGAGGCCCTGGGGCGCCTTCCTCGGCCTGGCCCTCCCGAAGCCCCTCGGGGAGGAAGGGCCCCAAAGGGGACGGGCACCCCGGAGCCTCACGCAGCAGGGCCGAGCCAGAGCTACTCCAGAAGCAGCTGGCTCCTTCACTTCCTGCGGCGGTGAAGGAAGCGAAGGAGCCAGCTGCTTCCGGAGGCACCCCGGCTTGGCCCTGCTGCGTCCCAGGTGAGTCCCAGGGGCGCCCTTCCCCTCGGCCCCCTGAAGCCCCTCGGGGAGGAAGGGCCTCAGCCTTCCTCCCAAATGTCAAGGTCTATTTCCCCTGAACTCCATCTGTATTCACATTTGGGCATATTGAGTATTCATGCCAAGTTTGGTTCTGATCCAACATTGTTTGAGTCCACAATGCTCTACCTGAATGTAGGTGAACGACAACCCAAAATGTCAAGGTCTATTTTTCCCAAACTCCATCTATGTTCACATTGGGACATATTGAGAATTCATGCCAAGTTTGGTCCTGATCCAACGTTGTTTGATCCAACATTGTTTGTGTCCGCAGTGCTCTCTAGATATAGGTGAACTACAACTCCAAAACTCAAGGTCAATGCCCACCAAACTCTTACAGCATTTTCTCTTGGTTATGGGAGTTCTGTGTGGGAAGTTTGTGTCTTTCTGCCATTCCTGCCAGGATATCTATGTTGTGTTCATCGAAACAGGCCCAGGTTTCACACTGAGTGAATAAATACATTTAAAAACGTATTAACTATATGTATGACTGTGTTAGAGTGTCATTTTGTGTTATTTTGGTTGGTGGTGTGCCCCAGGGTTTTGTCAATGTAAAAAATGTGCCGCGGCTCAAAAAAGGTTGGGAAACACTAACCTAAGGTAAAGGTAAAGGTTTCCCCCTGACATTAAGTCCAGTCATGAGTCAATAAATAGGCACCGCTTTGCGGCAATGTAATAAAAGGAGCCCATGCGGACATGATGGAGATTCGATCGGGAGAGCATCTAAGGACAACAAAGCTCCTTGGCATGGAAGATGGAGTGACAGCGCCCCCAGTGGCCGAAGTTGAGCACAGCCTCCAGGTGCCGGAGATAGAAAAAAGGTGGGAAGCCTTTACCTCTGTTTATGTACTCCCTGTTTTTGTTAATTGTATAACGTCATTGAATGTTTGCTCTATACATGTACTGTAATCTGCCCTGAAGCCCCTTGGGGAGATAGGGCAGAATATAAATAAAGTAGATTACAGCAGATTACAGGAGCTTGTCAGCAGCATATGGCACTGTAAATAATCACTTTCTCTTGAGAAAAATGTATAATATCACCATATCACCCGCTTCATAGGAAATCGGGTACAAAACAGGAGTTTTGTTGAGTTCCAGGGCCAGAGAAGCAGTGTTAAACCATTGAGCTGCGGAACTTGCTGACCAGAAGGTCAGCGGTTTGAATCTGTGGGATGGGGCGAGCTCTTGCTGTTGGGCCCAGCTTCTGGCAAACTAGCAGTTCGAAAACATGCGAGTGTGAGTAGATCAATAGGTACTGCTTCGATGGAAAGGTAACAGTGCTCCATGCAGCCATGCTGGGCACATGACTTAGGAGGTGTCTATGGACCATGCCAGCTCTTTGGCTTAGAAATTGAGATGGGCACCACCCCTGGACTTAATGCCAGGGGGAAAACCTTTACTTATCCTAGAATTAGTAGAATTGAAAAGAGATATTTAGAATTCTCTGCTGGATGACACTGGTGCCCCTGCAAACTACAACTCCCAGGGCTGCACAGCACGCAGTCAAGGCATTTAAAGTGCTCTATAGTAGTGTTTCCCAACCGCTGTTCCGCAGCCTACTAGTGTGCCATGAGTGATCACCTGGTGTGCCGCGGGAAAACCTCTCTTCCCCCCTTTATTCCCCCTCCTGCCGAACTCCTGCTGCTGTTGCTTGGGGGAGGAGGAGGAGGAAGGGCCGGGCGGTGGCAAAGAAGAAGAAGAAGGGGCTGAGGCGCCGCCTCCTTCGGCTGTTTCCCCAGCCTCTGCAATTCTGGATTCTGGGTTCTGGGATCTGGGCCCATAACCTCTTCGGCGTTGAGTATTTATGTCACAGCGGATGGGCAACAGAAATATAGAAGTTTAATTCCCCATCGGCCCAAAAACTCCAGTCTCTGTTCGAGTGAATAATGAAACTCTCATTCAATTCACAAGGTAAATATATAACTTTGTACTGAATTGTATTTAACAATAACTGGCAAAACATCGAAAAACAACAGCCATCACAGCTACCTTTCTAAACATCCTTTCCTCACAGATATTAAATCCCAACTGACAAATCCCAACTGTCACTTTGTAACGGAAATTCCTCAAGGTTCCATTTAGCAGTCTTGAGACAGCGCCATCTGGTGTCAAACATGTCACACTGCAGGTCATCTCAAACTGCGAACATATATCTTGTGCTGACTCATGAATTGCTATTCAAAATGCAATAATCTGACAGTTTCCCCAGCCAGCCAACCTCCAATTGAGGGAGGGCGGGGAACGGAAGCGGAAGTGAGGAGTGCAGTCCGAGGCAGGCCCACCGGCTTCTTCTTTCGAACCGCAGGAAAGAAGGAAGGAAGGAAGGAAGGCAACCGCAGACCGAGTGAGGGCCTTCCCTTCTGGTGTGGAAGAGGGAGAGAGCCATTCAGGAAGGGAGCCACCTGGGGGGTTCTGTGTGGGAAGTTTGGCCCAGTTCTTGTCATCATTGGTGGGGTTCAGAATGCTCTTTGATTGTAAGGGAACTATACATTCCAGCAATTACAATTACCAAATTGCAAGGTCTATTTCCCCTGAACTCCATCTGCATTCATATACGGGCATATTTATTTTATTTATTTATTTATTATTTATTTATTTCATTCGGCTTCTATGCCGCCACTCCCGACGGGCTCGGGGCGGCTCACAACACTAAAAAGATCAGAGAATAAAACAACAATACAGAATAAAACAAAGAATAAAACATCATTAAAATATCACAATATACAGCAATTAAAACGACCTGGATTGAGGGTCGTTTTTCAACAGGGGGTGCATCCCACTAAGGCCTACAATTGTCCTCCTTCCTCCGGAACCGGTCCCAGCGAGTGAGAAGGGGTGAGGTTGTCTCCGGGGGTACCCCACTTCGTTGTGGGGTGCCTCAGGGGGCAATTCTCTCCCCTTTATTATTTAACATCTATGTCCGACCACTTGCCCGGTTGGCACGCAGCTTTGGGCTGGAGTGTCACCAGTATGCGGATGACACCCAGCTCATTCTGGGGATGGAGGGCCAGCCTGACTCTGTACCCGATAATTTCCATCATTGCCTTGAGGCCGTCACTGGATGGCTGCGAGCCAGTAGGTTGAAGGTGAATCCGGACAAGACGGAGATCCTGTGGCTGGGCCGTCCGGGTACGGGGATCCGCCTCCCGACCCTGGGCGTGGGCGACACTCCGCCCGTCCCCAACGGTGAAGAGCCTAGGAGTCACGCTGACTCGAGCTGTCGATGGAGAAGCATATCTCCATCGTCAGCGGAGTGGCCTTCTACCACCTCCGACAGGCGAGGAGGCTGGCTCCCTACCTGTCCCGTCATGACCTAGCCACAGTGGTCCAAGCCACGGTCATCTCAAGACTAGACTACTGTAATGCCCTCTACATTGGCCTTCCTTTGTCGGTGATCCGGAAGCTCAAGCACGGTTGGTGGCAGGTTGTCCATCTCGCTGCCACATCACACCCGTGCTGCGCGAACTGCACTGGCTTCCAATAGAGCACCGGATCACCTTCAAGGTGTTGGTTTTAACCTTTAAGGCCTTGAATGGTCTGGGGCCAGTGTATCTAAGGGACCGCCTCTCCCATTACAGCCCACCACGACCACTGCGATCCGAGTCCCAAAACCTCTTGGTGGTGCCTAGTCGGCGATCTGTTCACCTGACCTCAACGCGGAGGAGGGCATTCAGTGCCGCCGCGCCGGTGCTGTGGAATGCTCTACCCCCCGCAGTCCGAGCGCAGGCTGATCTGCTAACATTTCGCAGGGCCTGCAAGACCCTCCTCTTTATCCAGGCATTTGGTGCTTAGGCCTATGTATAAAACTGTCCCCATGCTACGATTGCGTGCTGGTTCCGGTGATTTTGGTGTGTTTGTTTTACCCTGTTTTTACATGTTTGATAATTTTCAATGTGAGTCGCCCTGAGCCTACGGGAAAGGGCGACTAATAAGTCGAATAAATAAATAAATAAATAAATAAATAAATGGAAGGCAAGCTGGAAGAGGTGGGTCTTGCTCGCCCGCCTGAAGGGAAGCAGGTCGTGGATGGCACGCGTATCTGCAGGAAGGGCATTCCAGAGTATCGGTGCAATCACCGAAAAAGCCCTTCGGCGGGTGGTTGTCAGTTTGGCCGCTTTTGCAGAGGGGACGACCAGAAGGTTGGTATCCTTGGAGCGAGGTGATCTCATAGGGCAATATGGGGAGAGACGGTCCCTCAGGTACGCTGGCCCCAGGCCGTGCAAGGCCTTGAAGGTAAGAACCAACACGTTGAAGGCGATCCGGTGCTCAATTGGCAGCCAGTGCAGATCCTGCAAAGTAGGTGTTATGTGGCATCCTGCTGGCGTGCCAGACAGGAGCCGGGCGGCAGTGTTCTGCACCAGCTTGAGCTTCCGGGTCACCGACAGAGGAAGGCCTACGTAGAGCGCATTACAGTAATCTAGCCTCGAGATGACCGTGGCTTGGATCACCGTGGCCAGGTCGTTCCGGGATAGATAGGGTATTGAGTATTCATTTCAAGTATGGTCCAGATCCCTCATTATTTCAGTCCACAGTGCTCTCTGGGTGTAGGTGAACTACAGCTTCCAAACTTACTGCGGGCTATCGGAGGTCCGCCGGCTTCGGCGGACACGCAGACCGCCGAGTTTGACATCGATGCTGTCTTGGCCCCTCCCCGAGGTGCAGCCAGACGCCGCCGCCGTGTTGGGAGAAGCATCCTGGAAGAGGTGAGGCCCAACATGGCGGTCGTCCTTGACGACGCCCACCTGCCCCATGTGCTTGGACTCAAGGAAGAAGTAGGACCCGGAAGCAGCAGGCAGCCGGATGCCCCGGAAGTCCCGCCCCTGGAGGACCCTTTCCCGGATGACATCGGACCACCCCACGTGTCAGGACCTGGGGAGGAAGAGGCAGCACCCGGATGCAGTGATCCACCGGAAGCTCCTGAGGCCCCGCCTCCGGAGGACTTCACCTCCACCGGCGAACTGGTCAGGGCGAGACGTGGCGCCGGGAGGGAGACGGCGCCGGAGGCGAAGAAAAGGCGAATCTCCCATTCCATGTACTGCGGACTTCGGAATAGACTCATCCCCTGCCGGAGAGCCCAAAGGAACCGGGACATTAGGGGCCGGGGCCTGGGGCTGGCTCACTGGTAGGCGGGCCCCTAGAAACAAGGACTGTAAGACCCCGGAGGATGTTCCCATCCAGGACGTTCTGGAGCGCTGGCTACAGGCGGTTACAGCTCCATAGGACTCGCCAGACCACTGCGAAAGCCGACAAGGACATCGCGCAAATGGACCGGGACCTAAAGACGGACCCCTATGGGGGAGACGTCGGTCCCTGCTCCTGATTGCGCTTTCGTGCCAGCGATCCTGCGGCCGCCCCCCCCCCCCCGCCTCCCTTCCTTTGACGGCGGGGTGGCGTCTCAGTAGGCTCCGCTGTTGACCTCCCCCCCCCCTCCCTCCCTTCCCTTATCCTTGTGTTCTTCCCCACGTCTTCTGTATTGTCCTGTTTGGTGTTGCCACTGGGCACACAAACTTGTGTAAACCGCTCTGGGCGACAGAGAGAGCGGTATATCAAATCGAATAAATAAATAAATAAATAAATAATAAATTCCCAAGCAAACCCTTTCAGTACTTTCTGTTGGTAATGAGAGTTCAATATGCCAAGTTTGGTTCAATTCCATTGTTGCAAGAGTTCAGGATGCTCTTTGATTGTGTGTTAACTATAAATCCCAGAAACTGTAACTCCCAAATGTCAAGGTCTATTTCCCCAAACTCCATCTGTGTTCACATTTGGGCATATTGAGTATTCATGCCAAGTTTGGTCCTGATCCAACATTGTTTGAGTCCAACAGTGCTCTCTGGATGTCGGTGAACTACAACTCCAAAACCCAAGGTCAATGCCCACCAAACTCTTATAGCATTTTCTCTTGGTTATGGGCGTTCTGTGTGGGAAGTTTGTGTCTTCCTGCCATTCCTGCCAGGATATCTATGTTGTGTTCATCGAAACAGACCCAGGTTCCACACTGAGTGTATAAATGCATTTAAATACATATTAACTATATGTATTACTGTGTTAGAGTGTCATTTTGTGTCATTTTGGTTGGTGCCCTAGGATTTTGTCAATGTAAAAAATGTGCCGCGGCTCAAAAAATGTTGGGAAACACTGCTCTATAGCAGGGCTGTCCAACTGGCGGCCCGGGGGCCGTATAAGGCCCCCCAGCCCCTTCCCTGCGGCCCCTAAGCTTTTTAATAAAAATAAAAATAAATTAACTAATAATATTTTTTTTTAATTACCCACTTCCAGGTTCCGGAGCAAGTATCGCGAGACTACGGAAGCCACACGGGATTTCTCCTCAACGCGAGATCACGCCTGCGCTTGAGAGCGAAATCCCATGTGGCATCCGTAGTCTCGCGATACTCTGTTGCCGAAATCTCGGCTACTTAATCCCTCACGGCCCACGCAGACGCGATTTGGACCTTCTCGGCTGCTGCCTCGGCCAGTCGTCGCCTCTGCTCGTGGTCCGCTACTCCTGGATCCTGCTCGTTTGGGAAGGTAGGCTAACCTTTATGTTATTATTATGTAATTGTGTATGGATGCCCCTTATGTATTCTCTCCTGCATTTCCCTTAGTAAAAGATTATATTTGATTGTATGGATGCCTCTTATGAATTGTAATTGGAGCCGGGGAGGGGTGGGGCAGAGCCGGGGCGGGAGCGGAGCCGGGGGCAGACCCTTTGGCCCCCCAGGTCATCAGTGACCGGAATTCAGGTCCCTGGGCCGGTAGAAGTTGGACAGTCCTGCTCTATAGGAATCCTATGGCTTGTTTTATTTCCCTTGTCCTCAAGGTGGCAAGCGAAGCCTGGGAAGCGGAGCCTTTTTTCTCTTTCTGGCCTATTTTTCAGAACAAAGGCGAGGCTTAGAGGGGCATCACTGCCTCTCTATCCATCCATTCCTGGGCCTTTCCATAGGGTCAGAGACCCAAACAAAACCCCACAAAAACAAAACAAGGCGAAGCTTTTCCATTTTTATGGTAATCTTTGGTGTAACCTTGTGAAACTTCAGCTCTCCGAATTCCGTAGCATTGAGCCAGGCCAGTTCAAGTGTTTCAAGTGGGGTCAACCTGCATCGCATCCCCGGCGTATCTATGGTTTCTAATGGCATCTCGCTTTCGTTCCCATTGCCAGCAGCCCCAAATTGGGAGGATAAATGAACGCACAAACAAAACGGGAGGCTGAATGGGAAGGGAAGTTGCAAACAACCCGTCTTTGGGGACGTGGTGCCATTTCCCTCTCCGCTCCCTTCCCCCTCGGCTGTCAGGGAGACAATCTGTTCCTCTCTTGCCGGGGAAGAACTTCGCAATATGGCTGACGAGACGTCAGGAATCATTAAACACAACCCGGGAAGGACAGAACCGCAGCGCTTGCAAGTCGGCGCCTCTCTCCTCCGTTGTGCAGGTGGCTCTGAGCAATGCGCAGCAACCTGGAGGAGACTGGGATGCACTGGGAGGGAGGGAGGGCCGCCTTGGAAATGACCTCTCTTTGCGGGCGCAGCGAAAGTACGAAAGTACGTAACACAGCTTGACTTTTGAACTGCCCTGGCTCAAAACTAGGGAATCCTATGCATTGTAGTTTCGGGTGAGAAGGCGAAAAGGCTTGGTGAAACTACAACTCCCAGAAGTCCCGGCTGTTAGGGATTGTGGGAGTTGAAGTCCAAAACACCTGGACAGCCAAAGTTTGTCCATGCCTAGGGCAGATAGAAGTTAGCAATGTTTCATAGAGATTTCCTAGGCAAAGAGTTGGTTTGACCAGCCACTTCCTCTTGAATTCAGTGTCCGCCTTCCATCCAAGTACGAGACGGCTTTGGTCGACTTGGTGGATGACACTTGATTGTGGGGTCCCCAGGGGCCATCCTCTCCCCTTATTATTCAACGTGTACATGCCCCCTGGCCCAGCTGGCCCGACTTTGGTCTGGAGTGTTATCAGTATGCGGATGACACCCAGCTTTTGCTGAGAATGGACGGCAGGCCGGACACCGTACCGATTGTTTCCATCAGTGCCTTGAGGCCGTGACTGGTTGGCTGCGGGCCAGCCGGCTGAAGGTGAACCCGTCGAAGACGGAGATCTTGTGGCCCGGCCGACCTGGACGGGATGAGTGCCGGTTGCCTACCCTGGATGGCGAATGGCTTAATCCATCGCCGATCATTAAGAGCTTAGGTGTCCAGTTGGACCCCCTGCTGACCATGGAGACTCAGGTCTCCGCGGCCAGCAGGGCGTCATTCTTCCACCTACGACAGGCTAGGCGACTGGCACCCTACCTTTCCAGGGACGACCTGGCCACGGTGATCCAAGCGACGGTCATCTCGAGATTAGACTACTGTAACGCCCTCTACGTTGGCCTTCCCTTGGCGACAGTTCGGAAACTCAAGCTAGTGCAGAATGCCGCCGCTCGCTTGCTGACGGGGACGTCGGTAAGGGAGCACATCACGCCCATCCTTCGGCAACTGCACTGGCTGCCTATTGAGTACCGAATCGTCTTCAAGGTGTTGGTGCTAACCTTTAAGGCTTTACACGGCCTAGGGCCTGCGTACCTGAGGGACCGCCTTGCCCCATACATACCCCCGAGATCACTACGCTCAGAGGAGTCGAATTTACTCCTTATTCCATCAGTCCGCGCCTGTCATCTGTCTGCCACTAGGCAAAGGGCCTTTTCCGTGGCGGCTCGCACTCTGGAACTCTCTCCCGACGATGTTCGAGCCGCCACGGAGCTCATTCCGTTTCGCAGGGCCTGCAAAACCGCCCTGTTTAGACTGGCCTTCGGTTAGGCGAACAAGCCGAATGTACTCATCTTCCAACCAGCACCCTGGCTCAGGGAATGCTAAGGCATGACACAACTTTTAGCCCGGGACCTATGTTGTATTTTTATGTTGTATTTTATTGTATGGCGACATGGATGTTACATGCCAGCCAAGTTTTTATGATGTTCTCCGCCCCGAGCCTGCAGGGAGGAGCGGAATACAAGAAGGAACAAATAAAGGACATCCGCAGGGAACTGGACACGGGGAGTGTGACCCTGCCGGTTCTCTTGGAGATCTCACCGGCTTTCGATACCATCGACCATGGTATCCTCCTGGGGAGACTCACTGGGATGGGACTTGGGGCACGGTCGTACTGTGGCTCGGTCCTTCCTTGAGGGCTCGCTCCCAGCTGGTGAAGCTGGCGGACTCCTGCTCGGACCCTGCCTTGACCCCCCAGGGTTCTATTCTGTCTCCTATGCATTTTAATCTAAATATATATAAATGTAACATCTGTGGTTATTTATTTATTTATTTATTTATTTATTTATTTATTTATTTATTTATTAGGCTTCTATGCCGCCACTCCCGGGAGGCTCGGGGCGGCTCACATAAGCAAGATACAGAACAACATATTAAAAACAAATTGAAAACACGCCAAAGTACAACAACATAATCTGAAAACGACAGGATTAAAAGCCTGATGTGCGGAGTACAAAGCACAACAAGTGTAACATATTACAAGATCGGCAGGCTATGCCTAGGCCAGGCATGTAGCCGGGGCTAAGGAGGCTTCAGCCCCCCGAAATTCTCAGGGTGGTCCGCGAGAAGGCCTTACTGGTACATTATTTAAACTGTTATGTTTATTCATATCATGATCTGATCACCATGCTCATTATATCCCACATTAATGGGGTTATTGGGATAACAATACAAAAGGTTTGCTAGGGTAGACCCTCTTCCACCCAGTCTCAGCCCCCCCGAACCAAACTCAGCCCCCCGAACCAAAAATCCTGGCTACAGCCCTGGCCTAGGCGGAACCTATAGGCCAGTGTTTCTCAACCTGGGGGTCGGGACCCTGGGGGGTCGAGGGGTTGTCAGAGGGGTCGCCAATGACCCTCAGAAAACATAGTATTTTTTGTTGGTCGTGGCAGTTCTGTGTGGGAAGTTTGACCCAATTCTATCATTGGTGGGGTTCAGAGTGCTCTTTGATTGTAGGGGAACTATAAATCCCAGCAATTAGAGCTCCCAAATGTCAAGGCCTATTTTCCCCAAATTCCACCAGTGTTCACATTTGGGCATATTTAATATTCATGCCAAGTTTGGTCCAGATGAGTCCACAGTGCTCTCTGTATGTAGGTGAACTACAACTCCCAAGGTGAATGCCCACCAAACTCTTCCAGTATTTTCTGTTGGTCAATTGTGCCAAGATTGGTTCAATTCCCCCATTGGTGGAGTTCAGAATGTTCTCTGATTGTAGGTGAACTATAACTCCCAGCAACTACAACTCCCAAATGACAATATCAATTCCCCTGCCCTCACCTCACCAGTATTCAAAGTTGGGTGTATCAGGTATTTGTGCCAAATTTGGTCCTGTGAATGAAAATATGTACATTCTGCATATCACATATTTACATTACGATTCATAACAATAGCAAAATTACAGTTATGGAGTAGCAACAAAAAGTAATTTTGTGGTTGGGGGTCACCACAACATGAGGAATTGTATTAAGGGGTCGCGGCATTAAGAAGGTTGAGAAACACTGCTATAGGCCAAAGGCCTGTTGGAATAAATAGGTCTTGCAAGCCCGCCTGAAAGGCAGTAGATCTTGGATGGCACGCGTTTCGGCTGGGAGGGCATTCCACAGCGTGGGCGCAATCACGGACAACGCCCTCCTACGGGTTGCCGTCAGTTTAGCCGACTTCACAGATGGAATGTCTAGCAGGTTGGTATTTTCCGACCGCAGTGATCTCGTAGGGCAATATGGGGAGGGACGGACCCTCAGAGACGCTGGCCCCAGGCCGAGCAAGGCCTTAAAGGTGAGCACCAACACTTTGAAGGTGATCCGGTGCTCGATTGGGAGCCAGTGCAGATCCTGCAAGGTAGGTATTATGTGACAGCCTGCTGGCGTACCAGACAGGAGTTGGGCGGCAGTGTTCTGCACCAGCTTGAGCTTCCGGGTCACCGACAGAGGAAGGCCAACGTAGAGTGCGTTATAAGCTTATAGGCAACAAAACCACACAACGCAGACACATAAAACCAGGCCACACTGACACATAACCCAACGAGGTAAGTTTGCCAAAAAAAAAAAAAACCTCAAAAAATTAAGTATTAAAAAATGAGAAATTATTAACTTTGGAGGGTTTCAATTTGAGGTTGGGATGGCATGCCTACCTTTGGTACGGCAAGGCTAGGGTGGAGAAAAACTTTGGAAACCACTTCATTAGATCTGCGCTGTTGAAGGTATGGAACAAGTACAAGAACTACTTCTATAGGGAAATACCAAGATGGGTTTCCCTAGAAGCAGAACAGAGAAGATTGCAAGGCTGGTCTAGATGGCTGACATATGAGGAATTGTTGAAAAGAGAGAGGGGAAGTATGAGTTAAAAATCCCACGAGGAGATTAAACAGCTTTTAGAGAATTTAACTTGGCTACAATATTTTCAGATTAGAAATATGTATGAAAAAGACAAAAAAAACGGCTTTCATGGTAAAGAAGATTTTTGGGAACAATTGATGAAATCGGAAAAAAATAATATCTAAATTGTATAATAAACTTTTAGATTGGAAGACAGAAACAGAAGAAATTAAAAACTGTATGGTTATTTGGGCTAAAAATATTGGCAGACAAATTAAACTACAGGAATGGAACAAAATTTGGAACAAAAAATTGAAGTATACGTATGCCTATGATCTTAAAGAGAATTGGTTAAAGATGTTTCATAGGTGGTATATAACCCCTCAAAAAATTGGCATCATGTATAACAAAAGACATCCGGAGTGTTGGAAATGTAAGTCACATGTGGGAAGTTATTTTCACATGTGGTGGTCATGCCCAAAAACCACTGAATTCTGGAGAAAGATCCACAAAGAAACCCAATCTATATTACAATTAAAATTCCCATTAAAGCCGGAATATTACCTATTGGGGCTAAGTGATAACGAACTAAAACTAGATGAAAACAAAGACATACTTCTCACATATATGTCAACAGCAGCTAGAATGGTTTTTGCCAAAGAATGGAAAGCTGACCGGATACCCAAATTGGACCAATGGATAGACAAGATTTATAGCATAAAAGACATGGACAAATTAACTTTTTACTTGGGGAAAAATACGGAAAATCCAAGAAGACAAACAGATTGGACTCTGTTTGAAGAATATATGAATATAAAGAAAGTGAAAGACTGACAGGAAACACCACGAAGATGATGAATGGAGGTCACCATGTATATATTTGTTATTCACTTACTATTCCCCCTTCTTTTTTTTTTTTTTTTTTTCTCGTTTTTATCTTCCTACCATACCTTCCCCTATCTGTTCCACACACCCCACCCCGTAACCAAGGAGAACCCCCCCTCTTACTAACCATACTTGGGAAGTTCAGTCACTTACTATGTGCTCTTTCGGATCAGCTGCAGCGGTTCTTAGAAGACACAGCTGGATTTGATCCCTTCCAGTCCGGCTTCCGTATTGGGCACGGGACGGAGACCGTGCTTGTCGCCATTACAGACCAACTTCGCCGCCAGCTGGACCAGGGTGGATCGGCACTGCTTGTCTTGTTAGATCTGACAGCAGCATTCGACACCGTAGATCATGCATTGTTGACCCACCGCCTATCCGCTCCGGAGTCAGGGGGGACTGCCCTTAACTGGGTGGCCTCCTTTCTCCGGGATCGGGGACAGCGTGTGGAGGGGGCGGATGGTCTCCAGGCGGCTCCCACTTAACTGTGGGTCCCAGGGGCCATTCTCTCCCCTTATTATTCAACGCTTATATGCGCCCCTGGCCCAGCTGGCCCGCGACTTTGGTCTGGAGTGTTATCAGTACGCTGATGACACCCAGCTTCTGCTGCGAATGGACGGCAGGCCGGACTCCGTACCGATTGTTTCCATCTGTGCCTTGAAGCCGTGACTGGTTGGCTGCGTGCCAGCCGGCTGAAGGTGAACCCATCGAAGACGGAGATACTGTGGCCTGGTCGGCCTGGGCTGGATGAGTGCCGGCTGCCTACCCTGGACGGCGAACGGCAACCCATCGCCGTCAGTTAAGAGCCTGGGGGTGGTGCTAGACTCGCTGACCATGGAGGCCCAGGTCTCCATGGTCAGCAGGACTGCATTTTACCACCTCCGACAGGCTAGGCGGCTGGCCCCTACCTGTCCAGGACGGACCTGGCCACGGTGATCCAAGCGACGGTCATCTCGAGGTTAGACTACTGTAATGCCCTCACGTGGGCCTTCCTTTGTCGACGATCCGGAAACTCAAGCTAGTGCAGAATGCCGCAGCTCGCTTGCTGGCAGGAGTGCCAGCAAGGAGCATATTACACCTACCCTTCGCAGCTGCACTGGCTTCCTATTGAGTACCGGATCGCCTTCAAAGTGTTGGTTCTGACCTTCAAGGCCCTGCACGGCCTGGGGCCTGCGTACCTGAAGGACCGCCTTACCCCGTACGTTCCCGAGATCACTGCGCTCAGATGAGCAGAATCTGTTGCAAGTTCCATCAGTCCGCTCCTGCCACCTATCGACGACCAGACAGAGGTCTTTCTCTGTAGCGGCACCAGGGCTCTGGAATGCCCTCCCGGAGAGTGCCCGAGCCATCTCGGAATTGGGCCCATTTCGGAGGGCATGCAAGACGGCCCTCTTTGGGCTGGCCTTCAATTAAGTGCCCGAGGCGACAATGTACACTGTATGCCCTCTAACCCATGCTCTGACCTTTGTAACTGTTTTAATGTGGCTTTTGTTTTGGTTTTATGTTTTATTGTCTGTACTGGCCGCATGCCGCATGTTGCGCTGTGCTGTCGGTGTAATTTTATGTGATCCGCCCCGAGCCTGCCGGGAGGAGCGGAATACAAGAACGAAATATAAATAAATAAATAAATAAAATATAATGTATCACTATTACTCAAAAACAATTTAAAAATTTTTTTTTAAAAAAAATTAAGGACAACAGCCAAAAACCTAAAAACGTTTGGGACGACAAGTCCCAGAAACCACTGGGGCAGGCCAAGAAACACCACGTATGGCAAAGGCGGTTGGAACAGCTCCCCCCCCCACCAACAGATCGAGTGCGCTCTGTGCTTCTCACCGCCTCCCACCCCTCAACACACGGAGCGCGCGAAACCCCCGGCCAATGAAACCCCCGGGTGATGCGAGGAAAAGCAGTCAAAATCCCTTCTCTCCCCTCCCCTCCCCAAAGGAAAGTAAACAAACAGACTGCTGGTGGGCGGCCCGGGACGAAAGAAAAGGAAAGGAAGACAGAAAGGAAGACAGAGAGAGAAGATGGACGGAATGGAAGAGGTAGCAGCAGGCCCGGATTACCCATAAGACCAGACTAGGCCATGGTCTCGGGCGGCAGGTTTTGGGGGGCAGCGGATTCGGCCCCCCGAAAACTTTTTAAAAACGCCGGCATGCTTTTCCCCCTCTCCCGAGAGAGTCATCATACCTCGAGAGAGGGCAGGGGGAGAGCGCTGTGAGTGGGCGGGGAGGAGGGAATGGCGCCCTCCCCTCGCCTGGGCCGCCCCCTTGCAAAGGAAGGAGGCAGCGAGGAGGAAGGGAAGCTCTGCCCCGCCTCCTCACGCCTTCCTTTTTTTCGCGTACCCCCCGGGAACAGGTAGGTCCGCCCCTGGTGGGAGTTGGAGTCCAAAGCACCTGGAAGGTCCAAGTTTGCCCATGCCAGCTTTCGACAGAGACCTCTTCCTCCCCCTTCCCCTTCGCGCTTTCTCTTCCCCTCATGCCCAACACTTACTTTTCTTCTACATTCGGGCTCCCTTCTTCCCAGCCTCGCTCTGTTTAGGAGGGGGGGGGAGGGAGAAAGACGTGGCCCAAGCGGGCGTTATTGGCAGAGACTCGCCCCACGTCTTCCTCCCTCCCCCTTCTCCTTTGAACACGCTCACGCTGCCCCTCGGATCAAAATGGCGGCAGCGTGAGCAAAGTGAGGCAAAGCGAGCAGAGCGAGGTTGGGAAGAAGGGAGCCCGAGTGGAGAAGAAAAAGTGTTCGGCAGGAGGGGGAAGAAAGGGTATTGGAGGTTCCAATTTCCCACGGCACACCTGATGATCGCTCACGGCACACTAGTTGGGAAACGCTGCCTTGGTGGACTCCCATCCAAGTTCTATCCGGGGCTGGCCATGCTTAGCTTTTAGACGAGATCTGGTGCCGTAAAACCGGCAATCATTGGATTCCTCGGCAACAATCTATGACAGCTCAAACAGAATCAGAGCTGTATGTTTGGTCTAACCTGCACTGTTTCTGTTTTCTTGCACCGTCGTGTGTTGTAAGAGGTAAACAATACAAAATCCGAACAGCAGAAGCAACAGATGATTTCTCCTCCTTCCCTTGTAGCGGTTTGATGTCGTCAAGGGACTCCAGGTAAAGACGTTTCCTTTTGCGAAATATCCGAAGACTGAGTGCTCCAACCGAGCCGAAGGACATCGCAGCCTCTTTTCTTTTCCCCAATGCTTTCCGGGCCTGTCACATTGAGTGGCATCAAATCGGCGCCACTCGAAACATGACAGCACTGATGCGATGTGTCATGGCTTGCCTTTTGCGGCGGCGGCTCGAACCCAAAAAGGCCAAAGTTTGCTCCGGGACATCCGTCGGTTTGTGGCCAAAGGCGGCAGGCGGGCGAAAAGAGCGAGCAGATGTTAAATTTTGCAAACGGTGGCACAGCAGGCCACGGAGTTCAATCAATCGCTTATGGGGTGGTGAGTCCCAACCCGTGTGAACTGTGACTTGATAGGATTTGTCGCCTATGCATCTGGGATTTACTCCCGCATCGATAGCCTTGTGTGCGCGCACAGCCGAACACCAAAGTTTGATGATGCCCGATTTATTTACAACTAGCTTGGGGACCCAGCGGTGCCCGGGTTATTTGAGAAAGGCATTGTGTGCCAAGGTTGGTCTTTGGTACTTCAAGTCCCATCATCCATGGTCCACCCTCCTCCAAACTGCAGTAGAAGATAGAGTGGGTCATGGGGGCTCGGTGTGCCAAGTATGGTCTTTATCGGTCTTTGTTGGGGGCCGCAGTGGCCTTGTCAATGAGTAGAGGTAGTTGAAGTCCCATCATCCATGGTCCACCCTCCTCCAAACTGCAGTAGAAGATAGAGTGGGTCATGGGGGCTCGGTGTGCCAAGTATGGTCTTTATCGGTCTTTGTTGGGGGCGCAGAGGTCTTGGGCAATGAGTAGAGGTAGTTGAAGTCCCATCACCCATGGTCCACCCTCCTCCAAACTGCAGTAGAAGATAGAGTGGGTCATGGGGGCTTTGTTGGGGGCGCAGTGGTCTTGGGCAATGAGTAGAGGTAGTTGAAGTCCCATCATCCATGGTCCACCCTTCTCCAAACTGCAGTAGAATGTAGCGTGGGTCATGGGGGCTCGGTGTGCCAAGTATGGTCTTTATCGGTATTTGTTGGGGGCCGCAGCGGTCTTGGGCAATGAGTAGCGGTAGTTGAAGTCCCATCATCCATGGTCCACCCTCCTCCAAACTGCAGTAGAAGATAGAGTGGGTCATGGTGGCTCGGTGTGCCAAGTATGGTCTTTATCGGTATTTGTTGGGGGCAGTGGTCTTGGGCAATGAGTAGCAGTAGTTGAAGTCCCATCATCCATGGTCCACCCTCCTCCAAACTGCAGTAGAAAATAGAGTGGGTCATGGTGGCTCGGTGTGCCAAGTATGGTCTTTATCGGTCTTTGTTGGGGGCCGCAGTGGTCTTGAGCAATGAGTAGTGGTAGTTGAAGTCCCATCATCCATGGTCCACCCTCCTCCAAACTGCAGTAGAAAATAGAGTGGGTCATGGTGGCTCGGTGTGCCAAGTATGGTCTTTATCGGTCTTTGTTGGGGGCCGCAGTGGTCTTGAGCAATGAGTAGTGGTAGTTGAAGTCCCATCATCCATGGTCCACCCTCCTCCAAACTGCAGTAGAAAATAGAGTGGGTCATGGTGGCTCGGTGTGCCAAGTATGGTCTTTATCGGTCTTTGTTGGGGGCCGCAGTGGTCTTGGGCAATGAGTAGTGGTAGTTGAAGTCCCATCATCCATGGTCCACCCTCCTCCAAACTGCAGTAGAAAATAGAGTGGGTCATGGTGGCTCGGTGTGCCAAGTATGGTCTTTATCGGTCTTTGTTGGGGGCCGCAGTGGTCTTGGGCAATGAGTAGTGGTAGTTGAAGTCCCATCATCCATTGTCCACCCTCCTCCAAACTGCAGTAGAAAATAGAGTGGGTCATGGTGGCTCGGTGTGCCAAGTATGGTCTTTATCGGTCTTTGTTGGGGGCCGCAGTGGTCTTGGGCAATGAGTAGTGGTAGTTGAAGTCCCATCATCCATTGTCCACCCTCCTCCAAACTGCAGTAGAAGTTAGAGTGGGGCATGGGGGCTCGGTGTGCCAAGTATGGTCTTTATCGGTCTTTGTTAAATGCAGTGGTCTTGGGCAATGAGTAGTGGTAGTTGAAGTCCCATCATCCATGGTCCGCCCTCCTCTAAACTGTAAAAGGATGGAGACTGGGTCATGGGGGCACAGGGTGCCAAGTTTAGTCTTTATTGGACTTTGTTCAGGGCTGCAGTGGTCTGTGGGAAATGAAGGCTTTGAAAGTACTACAAATCAAGTTAAGTAAGTCTTACTGTGAATTCAGGCTAAGGCCTAGCCAGGAGAATCAAATTGAGGAAGGCTTACTGTCAATTGAGGCTGAGGCCTAGTTTGTAAAATCAGCTAAAGAAGCCTTTCGACTAATTTGTGTAGCTTGTTGTCGACCTTTGCAATGTGAAAGACAGCTGCATCAAGTAGAAATTTAGGCACCACTTTGTGGGGAGGCTAAATTTAACTGATTTCTGGAATGTTAAATTGCCTCTGTGTCTGTCTATATGTTAATGGCATTGAATGTTTGCCTGTTTATGTGCATTGCGATCCGCGCTGAGTCCCCTGCGGGGTAAGAAGGGCGGGATATAAATGACGTAAATAAATAAATATTTCATGGTCTCTCGTCAAAAAGAGGTTGGGAACCACTGGTCTACGTTAACATTATAATTCAGTCTCATACGGCATTATTTGGTGGCGTAGATCCAGCCTCGGTTTGCAGCACCTGAAGTCAGATGAGGACAGGCCCGGATTACCCATAAGGCCACCCGAGGCCATGGCCTCGGGCGGCGGATTTGGGGGGCGGAATTTCCGGGCCTGAAGGAAGGGGTGAAGGAAGGAGTGGTGCCCGCCTGCGCGAGGGACAACAAGGAGCCGGGGGGAGTCCCGCCGCCCCTAGGGTGATTTACGTGGCTTCCCCCGCCGCTGCCCCGCTCGCGCGGGCGCCACTCCTTCCTTCAGTGAAGGGAGGAGGGGTGCCGGTGCGAGCGCGGCGGCAGCGGGGGAAGCCGCATGAGTCGCCCTAGGGGCGGGACTTCAGCGGCGCCTTGTCCGTCACGTCGGCAGCGGCTCCGCCCCTCCTCCCTTCAGTGAAGGGCGGCGGGCGGAACCGGCATGACGGACAAGGCGCAGCTTGAGTCCCGCCCCTAGGGTGACTCACGCGGCTTTCGCCGCCGCCACCCCCCGCTCACCCGTGCCCCAAATACGAGTGGGGCGGCAGCGGGGAAGCCGCGTGAGTCGCCCTAGGGGTGGGACTTCCGGCGGCGCCTTGTCCGTCACGCTGGCCCCGCCTCCCTTCACTGAAGGGAGGACAGGCGGAGCCACTGACGCCGTGACGAACAAGGCACCACTGACCGTCCCGCCCCTAGGGAGACTCACGCGGCTTCCCCGCTGCCGCCGCTCACTGGCGGCGCCACTCCTTCCTTCAGTGAAGGGAGGAGGGGCGCCGGTGCGAGCGCGGCGGCAGTGGGGGAAGCTGCGTGAGTCTCCCTAGGGGCGGGACTTCTGGCGGCGCCTTGTCTGTCACGCCGGCCCCGCCCCTGCAAGAGACCCCGCCCCCGGGGGTGGGGGCGGCATTTAGACAGGGGGGCCTTGGGCAGCACAGTCCGCTAACCCAGGCCTGGATGAGAATAAAAGGCGGGAGGGCGGAGAGAGAAACCGGGACGTTACAAAATGGTGCGGCAGAGTATGAATGGGGACTGTATCTGCAAGGCGAGGGCCTTGGGAGCTTTCATGCACCGATGGCTGACAGTCCATCTTCTTTGCCTGACATGGCAGCTCATCCCAATGCAAATGGGCCTCCCTCCCTCCTTTCTTCCCCACGCCGTTCAGGCTTTTAAGGTCCCCCTCCGCCACCATTTAATCATCCTAATGAAAGTGTGAGCCGCTATTAATTTGAAGGCGCTTGCATTAGGCCTGCACTCAGCCACCGGGAGAAGCAAGGCCATTTTCGAAATGAACGGCTCCGGGGCCATAAATTGGAAAGTGCGGCGGCTCTGACCGACAGCTCGGCTCTTTCCTTCTCCGAGAGGCACTTTGTGCCAGCTTCGCCCCCCCCCCTCCTTCGCCTTCAATCTTCCTCTGGCAAAAAGGGCCTCCCCGATTATGCCAAAAGCGCTGCCCTTAATGGGGAAAGAGGCCGCTTAAAAACATATTTGAGGCATTATAAATAATCTCGGCTTGGCTGGCGTCGGGACAAAAAGGGTGCCGAAACACTTGCAATATCTTAGTATGTATATATATATATCTCCTTTCACAGGTGGAATTTGGGAGATCGGCATGACCCTACAGGTCATTCACAAATTAGCTTATGCGCCCAACATTCAGGACCGGACGAAGGTAAAAAATTATAGTAAGCTAAACCTTTTTTGGCGCCCCCTGGGTCTTCAGTGTGGTGATGATGGCGCGCATCTATTCGGGATGTAACCAGAGCGTGGACTATTATTATTATTATTGTGGTTGTTGAACATTTAAAGACATTTACATACTCAAAAATCTCAACAGTTTCAACACAAGAGTACTCATAGCCAGGCCAGGATTACCCATAAGGCCAACCTTGGCCATGGCCTAGGGGTGCAAGCTGAGGGGGGCGCAGATCACGGACCAAAAAAAAATAAAAATGTTGAAACAAAAGCGCAATGCGCATAGAGATGAGGAAGGAAGGATACCGGAGGTCCTCCTTTTCGGCGCCGCCCCTGCCCAGGGGCGGTCTAAGGTAATTTTAAATAGTAGGCGAACATTATTTTGGTGCCCCAAAAAAACATTATTTTGCCGCCCCCCCATGTAAAACAAATATACAATTAAAATATCACAATACCATTAGTAGTATTATATTGTATCAATGTATATACAATATATTATACCATACTCATACTATATTATATCATAATTATACTACATTACAATATAATTATATTATAATATATTGACATTGTAATATAATGTAACATTCTATTATATTATTATTATAAAATAATAACACTATTTATTTAAATAAAATTATCCTCTACTACAGTGCTGTCCAACTTCTAACCGGCCAAGGGCCGGACTTGAGTCACTGATGACCTGGGGGCCGTTCAGCCCCGCCCCAGCCCCTCCCCAGCCCCGCCCCGCCCGCCCCTGGGCGCGGAGAGAGAGAGAGATGCCAGTCAGCTGACTGGCTTCTCTCTCTCTCTCTCTCCTTCCCCGCGCGCGCCGACGCCTGGGCGCGCGGGGAGAGAGAGAGAGAGAGAGAGAGAGATGCCAGTCAGCTGACTGGCTTCTCTCTCTCTCTCCCTCCCCGCGCGCGCCGACGCCTGGGCGCGGGGAGAGAGAGAGAGATGCCAGTCAGCTGACTGGCTTCTCTCCCTCTCTCTCTCCTTCCCAGCGCGCGCCGACGCCTGGGCGTGGGAGAGAGAGAGAGAGAGAGAGATGCCAGTCAGCTGACTGGCTTCTCTCTCTCTCTCTTTCCCAGCAGCGCGCCGACGCCTGGGCGCGGGGAGAGAGAGAGAGAGATGCCAGTCAGCTGACTGGCTTCTCTCTCTCTCCTTCCCAGCGCGACGCCCTGGGCGTGCGGGGAGAGAGAGAGAGAGATGCCAGTCAGCTGACTGGCTTCTCTCTCTCTCTCTCTCCTTCCCGCGCGCGCGACGCCTGGGCGCGGGGGAGAGAGAGAGAGAGAGGCCAGGCAGCTGACTGGCTTCTCTCTCTCTCTCTCTCCTTCCCCGCGCGCGCGCCGACGCCTGGGCGCGCGGGGAGAGAGAGAGATGCCAGTCAGCTGACTGGCTTCTCTCTCTCTCTCTCCCTTCCCCGCGCGCGCGCCGCCGCCTGGGCGCGCGGGGAGAGAGCGATGCCAGTCAGCTGACTGGCTTCTCTCTCTCTCTCTCTCCTTCCCGCGCGCCCGACGCCTGGGCGCGGGGGAGAGAGAGAGAGATGCCAGTCAGCTGACTGGCTTCTCTCTCTCTCTCCTTCCCAGCGCGCCGACGCCTGGGCGCGCGGGGGAAAGAGAGAGAGATGCCAGTCAGCTGACTGGCTTCTCTCTCTCCTTCCCGCAGCGCGCCCGATGCCTGGGCGCGCGGGAGAGAGAGAGAGAGAGATGCCAGTCAGCTGACTGGCTTCTCTCTCTCTCTCTTTCCCAGCCGCACCGGCGCCTGGGATCCGCGCGGGGAGAGAGAGAGGAGAAGCCAGTCAGCTGACTGGCTTCTCCTTTCGCCCTCTTTCCCGCGCGCCCCCTGCCCTGATCCCGGCGCCGGCGCGGGAGGGGAAGGAGGAGGCGAAGGAGGAAGAAAGCAGCTAGCTGACTTCCTCCTCCTTTTCCCCTCCTCCTCCCCGCGGGCCTTGCGGCTCCAATCGTGAGCCGCAGTGCAGGGAGGGGAAGGAGGAAGGGCGAAGGAGGAGGAGCCAGCTCTCTTCCTCCTCCCCGCCCCCCCCCCCCCGGCCGCCATTTTTTTAAAAATCGATTTTTTTAAATTTAAAAATGGCGGCTGAGGGCATAGGTGGGGCCGTGTCCAATAGGCTACGGGGCCGGATCCGGCCCCGGGGCCGCCAGTTGGACAGCCCTGCTCTACTAAATATTTTCATTACTCTATAAAACTCAAATAACCCAAAATAAAGTAAAATAAAATATTATATATTACTATTTTGTACAATACCACTATACTGCAATATTACAAACAATATTGCAGTATAGTGGTATTGTACAAAATAGTAATATATAATATTTTATTTTACTTTGGGTTATTTGAGTTTTATAGGAGTAATGAAAATATTTAACATGTAATATATTAACATGTAATATAAAATATATCATTATTCTATTGTTATATTGTATTTGTATTATATTGTATGACAATATTAAGCAGAACTGTATAATAATCAACAAGAAATGCAATGTAAATGCTAAATGCATCAAAATCAGAATATATTACCTATCACCCGACTCATAATTCATAGGAGTCTCCCATAAGTCCAAAATTAGGATCACAATGTAAATGTAAATGTCTGAGGAACATCGGCAGGGCCAGGATGGCGCCCCCTTCCCAGATGGCGCCCTAGGCGGCCGCCTACTTGGCCTATCTTGTAGGACCGCCCCTGCCCCTGCCCCTTACTGAATACCAGCTCCTGCCTCTGCTATTGTTGCGCAAACGGCGTATGTGTAGGGGCTCTCGACACTGGCGTCGACGTCGATAGGAGGAACAATTAACTCCCTCGATGCCGACAGCATCCACTTGCTGGCTCCTTCAGTGAAAGGACAGGAAACTCCATTGCGCACTCTGCGCATGCCCTAACACCATGAAAGCTGGTATTCCTCCTCCAACACAAGGAGGAGACTCCCCTTTACTGGAGAGAGCGCAACTGCCGGCTACGGCACATGCGCAAACCCCAGCACAGGAGAGAAGCCCAACGACAAGCCCCAGTATCGGGGAGAAGTGCGGCATCGGTACAGCTGCTGACTACAACACATGCGCAATCCCCGATACCGGGTAGGAGCCAAGTGCCTCAAGCCTGTAGCGGCTGATCGCCCTGGCGACCTGGAAGACTTGATCGTCTTCCGGATTGCCAGGGCGATCAGCCGTCTCAGGTCGCCGACTGCTCCCGCTGCAGGCCCGTATCGCCTCCTGGGATGTGAGGCACTCCAAAGCCATGATGGCAGGCACTCCATGGCAGGGCGATCAGCTGGGGAACGGCTGGGGAGGAGAGCAGGTGGAGGCCTGCAGCCTCCGATCGTCTGCTGCTCTGCTCTGTTGCGGCGGCTGGGTCCGCTTTGTCATCCTCTGGGCTGGGTCCATTGGGCCATTCCATCTTGGGATCCTTCCTCTCTTGAGGATATCAGCCTCCATCTTGGTTCGCACCTTGTCTTCTTGAATTTCATTTTATTTTAGTGGTTTTTATTATTATTTTATTATTATTTTATAATAATATAATAATATAATAAATAATATGTTATATTATATTATAATTTCAATATATTATAACGTCTATATATACACACACACTATAATATAATAATTATGATATTAATACTAATAATATATGAATATTTCTTGATATATTAATATGTTAATATTAATGATGTGTAATATATAGTAAATATAGTAAATAAATAAATAAATAATGTAGATTAGAATGTAGTTCAGCCTTTAGGTGCGGCCCTCCATAATATTTTTTGGCTCTCGTGTGGCCTTTTGGAAAAAATAATTGCCCACCGCTGTCCTACACCATCAACTCCACTAGGCGGGGTCATGCAAATTCCTCACCAATGGAGAGAGTCAGAAACACTGGGATGTCTGTGGTGGAGGAAACACATACAATCTAGGACAAAATGGTCCCTGTGATAAAGTCTTCACTTGGGTGGTGGGCAGTGTGGTGTTTGTAGAGGACATTGGCAGGACTCTTGGACATGTTCATGGTGCTCACTATAACCTGCCATGTCATTGGAGGGAGGGCCGTTGATGCCTCCTGAGTAGTGGGAGTTTGTGTGTATTTGTGGAGGTGGGAGTTTGTGTGTTGAAGAAGACACCCCAGCCACGCACACACATATGTATTTTCACTTTTTATGTGCATAAATAGAAGATAGATAGAAGATATCTAAATATATAAAAAAAGGAGATGTCGTCCTTAGGCTGAGGTAAACAAAAGAACCAATGAACGGAATCACACCAAATTTGGCAGCAAAAAGTCTCACAATGCAAGGTGTGAACAACAGTAAAAATCTCCCCAAAGAACCCCTCAAAATTAATTAAATTAGCAAAATACAGATCCTCCGTTGTCCCACTCTGGCCCCGTCCCCTCTCCCTCACTGTACTCCCCCCTCCTTCCCTCTTGCGTTCCTTCCTTCCTTCCTTCCCTTTGGCAAACTAGGGAGGGGGATGTGGTGGAGGGACAAGAAGAGCCCCTGCCTCTGCTCCGCCCCGTCCCCGCCCCGCCCCCCCCCTCGCCGCACTACAGCGTCCTTCCCTCTTGCCTTCCTTTCTTTCCTTTGGCAAACAAGGGAGGGGGATGTGGTGGAGGGACAAGAAGAGCCCCTGCCTCTGCTCCGCCCCATCCCTGCCCCGCCCCGCCCCCTCCCTCGCCGCACTACAGCGTCCTTCCCTCTTGCCTTCCTTCCTTTCCTTTGGCAAACAAGGAAGAGGGATGTGGTGGACAGGCCCGGATTACCCATAAGGCCACCCTAGGCTAGGGCCTAGGGCGGCACCTTTGGGGGGGCAGCAGGTCCGGACCCCCCCAAAAAAGTTTAAAAAAATCAAAATAAATAAATAAGGGCACACACGCGCGGTGGCGTAATCGCCATCCATGGCCGCCCCCCTCCTTTGCTCTGCTCCTCTCGGCTCTGCCCCCGCCCTCGGCTCCGCCCCACCCCCGGCTCCACCCCCGCCTCCTCGCCGGCGCGAGGAGGAAGGAAAGCCCCTCCCCCAGAGCCGATACGGGTCTCCCCATGGCTCCTCCCTCCCTCCTAAAGCCGCGATTTCAGGCCGGCATAGTGGCTTTAGAAGGGAGGGAGGAGCCGGCAAGGAGGTGGGGGTGGAGCCGGGGGTGGGGCAGAGCTGGAGGCGAGGCTGGGGAGGAGCCGAGGGTGGGGGCGGAGTGGGGAGGAGCCGGGGGCGGAGCCGGGGGAGGAGCCAGGGGTGGGGCAGAGCCAGGGGCGGGGCCAGAGCCTTTGGCCTAGGGCAGGGCTGTCCAACTTCTACCAGCCCAGGGGCCTGAATTCTGGTCACCGATGACCTGGGGGTCCGAAGGGTCTGCCCCGCCCCGGCTCCGCCCCCCGGCTCCACCCCTGCCCCGCCCCACCCCTCCCCCGGCTCCAATTTACTTACAATTCATAAGAGGCATCCATACAATCAAATATAATCTTTTACTAAGGGGAAATGCAGGGAGGGAATACATAAGGGGCATCCATACACAATAATAACATAAAGGTTAGCCTACCTTCCCAAACACACAGGATCCAGGAGTAGCCGGACCACGAGCAGAGGCGACGACCGACCGAGGCAGCAGTGTGGACCGCAGGGATTAAGTAGCTGAGATTTCGACAACAGGAGTATCGCGAGACTACGGAAGCCACACGGGATTTCGCTCTCAACGCAGGTGTGATCTCACGTTGAGAGCAAAATCCTGTGTGGCCGCAGGGAAGGGGCTGGGGGGCCAGTTGGACAGCCCTGGCCTAGGGTGCCAAAAGGGCCTGATCTGGGCCTGGTGGTGGAGGGGCAATGAGAGGCCTCGTCCCCCTTTACAGCCCCTTCCCCGCTCTGGCCCCGCTCTTTTCTACTTCAGCCAAATGTAAATGTTCCAAATGCCCACCGAGTGGAGAAGAAAAAGTGTTCGGCAGGAGGGGGAAGAAAGGGTTGTGGAGGTTCCAATTTCCCATGGCACACCTGATGATCGCTCACGGCACACTGGTGTGCCGCGGCACACTGGTTGGGAGAAACTGCTGTACATCAACACCGACAAATGAACAAGAACTATTCTTTACCCAGAAACATTCACAAATATCATATACGACAGAGCAACACTTTCTCATTACGTTATTTTCCATACCACAACACTATGCCTCAGCAGCATGGCAGGGCACAGCTGGTCTCTATATAGATCAAGGTTCTTGCTGAACCAGGTTCTCTGAAAGGAGGCGTTGCTTTCTATTGGTCAGCGAGAAAGAAGATAAACGCTTACCGACAACTCCTGACAGATCTCTTCCTCACTTCAACCATTTCCCAAGCGGTGCAAATAGAAATATGGCGCATGAAACCACAATTGCTGACACACGGCAAAGCAAATGTGTTTGCGTTGCGAAGCTGCCGTTTGCAAGGAAACACGGAGGGCTAACAGCCCCACGTTTCCGCATTTTCATTACTTTACTCCCTGATCCTGAAAGCTGAAATTAATGACAACCTTGCCGCTGCTCATTAATAATTGCTTGCCGTTACTGTACACAATCGCATCCTCATGGCAATAACAGAGTTTGCCCGGGTGTTTCTAATTATCTGGCATTTCAGCTCCCAAACGAAGCCCCTGAAGAAGTCCTTTCGGGAAGGATTGCGGACACCGTCAAAGCGAAACCTCTCCGTACGTCCTATAAAGAGTTTATTACTCACCCAAAGAAATAGGAGAAACGAAGCATTAACTGGATGGGAATGGTAGAGTGCAGAGCAGGGGAGGGACCCATGGCTCGGGAGCCAGAGGTGGCTCTTTTCATGATTGCTTCTGGCTCTCCAGAGCAGCCCGGGCCTCGGATTGCCAGCATGCAGCGGGACACCTTTACTTCTTTTCTCCCTCTCTCCCCTTCCTTCTTTCCTCCACTCTCCCTCTTACTTCCTCTTCCTTCCTTTCTCCCCTTCACCTTTTCCTTTGCATTCGCTCCTTCCTTTTCCCTCCTCTCCCCTTCTTTCTTTCCTCCATTCTCCCTCTTCCTTCCTTCCTCCTTCCTTCCTCCCCTTCACCCTTTCCTTCTCCTCTCCTTCCTTTTCCCTCCCTCTCTCCCTTCCTTCTGTCCTCCATTCTCCCTCTTCCTTCCGTCCTTCCTTCCTTCCCTCCCCTTCACCTTTTCCTTCTCCTCTCCTTCCTTTTCCCTCCCTCTCCCCTTCCTTCTGCCCTCCATTCTCCCTCTTCCTTCCTTCCGTCCTTCCTTCCTTCCTTCCTTTCTCTCCTTCACCTTCTCCTTCTCCTTCTCTCCTTCCTTTTCCCTCCCTCTCTCCCCTTCCTTCTGTTCTTCATTCTCCCTCTCCCTTCCTTCCTTCCTTCCTTCCTTCCTTCCTTCCTTCCTTCCTTCCTCCCCTTCACCTTTTCCTTCTCCTTCTCTCCTTCCTTTT